>JAOEHI010029787.1:0-13791 GCA_025447815.1 Percopsis transmontana | reverse complement strand
GACGTTTAGGAAACTCAAGACAGTTAAGCTAGCTAACGTTGATGTTTAGCACTGCATTACCGACTTGTTTTGATATTATTATTCATTTAACTCGCACACACGGGACATATTTACAAACGCACAGATTCGGTCCCTTTTGAATCCGATATTGTATTTTTTATGAATGGACTACACGTCTTGCGTTGCAGATGAACGGACGCGGCTGACGTCAGATACAAACACTTCGTTGGGTGATAGTTTGTGGGTCCCCCCCCATTCAAGTCTATGAAAGTTCATTAAAGAAAAAACATTTCTAAGCAAATTTAACGGGATCTTATGATACAGTATCATAAGTGCAGATATTTTTGGGAATGCGTAGCCACAGTTAGCCTCAAATTGCTCTGTTTTGTCAACGTGTGTAAATGTTCTTACAGCTGGTAGCATTATAATTCTGAAATTATCCATCATAAGGATGGATCCACTGTGCCGATCCATCCTTATGATGGATCATTTCAGAATTCCTAAAGAAAATGACTATAGCCCAATTATATTCTATGAAATATTGTTTCCTTTGCCACATGAAGCCATATGAAGAGATGAGCGTCCCCGACTACATGCAGTGTGCGGAAGACCACCAGACAGTCCTGGTGGTTGTCCAGCCGGTTGGCATCGTTCCGGAGGACCAGTTCTTCGGCATCTACAAGCGGATTGCCAGTGTCAACCAGGTCAACGTCAGGGACTCGCAGCGGCTCCTCTACATTCGCTATCGCCACCACTACCTGCCCGAGAACAATGAGTGGGGCGACTTCCAGACACACCGCAAAGTGGTGGGCCTCGTCGCCGTGACCACGTGCAGCTCGCCCAAGGATTGGCCCCAGACCGCCGACCGCTTCAACGCGCAGAAGGAGGTGTATGGGTCCACGCTCTACGACTCGCGCCTCCTGGTCTTTGGGCTCCAGGGGGAGATCACCGAGCAGCAGCGCACCGATGTGGCCTTCTACCCGAGCTACGACGAGTGCCTGGACGTGGAGAAGAGGGTGGAGGACTTTGTGGAGTCCATCTTCATCGTTCTGGAGTCCAAGCGGCTTGACCGGACCACCGACAAGTCTGGGGATAAGATCCCGCTGCTCTGTGTGCCGTTTGAGAAGAAGGATTTTGTCGGTCTGGACACTGACAGCAGGTGAGTGGGTTTCCTGCAGTGCACACTAAGTACCAAAAACATTTGAGCAGTTAGAGCGCTTGATGAGTGCATTAATGTTAAATTCCACATAGAAATATAAAGCGTTGCATTGTAGTGTATAGCCTGTGTCCTTTTTGTTATTTTTTTGTCGAATTACTCATTAAGTAAGTGTTGCCAATGACAACCATGCCTGCTCAAAAATCGTCCTTGATTTTTGCTCCTTCCCTTCTTTGTTTATTGTCTTTCTTTTTTCTTTCATACTGTCCTGTGAGTTTATTGTTGGGTGTGAAAAGGTGAGCGGTTAGATGGATCCCTGTTTAGTAAGCCATCCCACCCTCATCAGCTTTAGCTCGTCCCAGTGTATGGGTGCATCATGGCTTAAAGCCATGCCCATCACTCCTCCCTGAATGTCAAATTCAAACGCAAAGTTTGCGTTTGAATTTGTGTCACTGTTTGGAAAGGTCTGATGCAAGTTTGTGTACAGTAAGTCAGTATAAATTTGCCTGAACCTCTAGTCATGTTAAATGAATGTTAAAGGCCTAGATCACGTTAATGTGGGCTTGCCATTACTGTTATGGCAGTACAAAAGTGCACAACACTGCTATAATGCAATGGAACCAACCGTAAGTGGGTACTAGTGGAGAATATGAGCCAATAGAAAATCTGAAGTTACACAGATAAAGCAAAAAGGACTCCAATTCGTGCCACGGTCCTAAGAGGACAGCTACAGGACCGGAGCAGCTGATTGTTTGGACATGCTGAGCACATGACACCCAACACATTCAGTGGAGGTTGACTCTTGGCTGTAGAGGAACCTAGGGGGCTTGGGATTGGGACGGTTGCTTCGACTGGCAGGGTCGATGTGCTTCATGGAGCTCGTATTGTTATTCATGGAAACGTTATCTCTCAGCTTAGCACAGGATCACACCTGCACACAAAAACATGAATCGTGATACTTCTCTGTTTTGGCTGAAAACTCGCCAATTTCTCCATTTCAGTTTGATTTCTTGCTTGAAAGATCAGCCACTGAGCACTTTGTTGTCTCAACTCGACCTTCCCAGTCTATCTGACCCACGTAGATTGTGTTAGTGGTCTTGCACAATGGTCCCCCCCCCACCATGTCTCCCACAGTATAAATACACAGTAGAAACGAATCCTTCCCCAGTCCCTGTGTTTATTGTGCAAGACTGGGATAGAGCAGGGCACCTCATACTATCTCCTTAGTTGTTCTGTTACTGTTACCCTCCATTGCTTGTGCTTCCCAAGTTCCCACCCTGCACATCCCTCCTGTAGCCAGCCGATAAGATCCACCGGACACCAAGCTGTGCTCGGCTGGCACTCCGGTAAAAAGAAATGACAATGGCAGACAGACGGCTGCCTTCTCTGTATATACCTAGTGGCAACCTTCACTGCTCAGTGTTGAAGCCACGCAGAAGTGCTTAAGATGCAGTACTTCTACAGGCACATAACAATATGGATAAAAGGAAGTCAATGAGGAAGACCACCAACTTATATCTATCAATACAATAAAAATCATTTAAATTAAGTTGAGTTAATTGTGATTAAAAATTATTTGCTCTTTTAAGACGATATTAATGCATACTCGCTACTCTCGAGATGATAATAATCTTATGGAGGTGCTCATAAAGCACTGTGTTAATCTAGTGTGTGGTATATACAAACAAAAATCAGGAAACGATGCTGTACTTTAAGTTCAAAACCTAAAATTGAAATGTCATGTCACTCAGTGTAGTTGGGTTTTGTCTCCCGAAAATCTCCTGACTGCTTCCTCCCCAGGCATTACAAGAAGCGCTGCCAGGGCCGCATGAGGAAGCATGTCGGAGACCTGTGTCTCCAGGCGGGCATGCTGCAAGACGCCCTTGTCCACTACCACATGGCCGTGGAGCTGCTAAGGGGGGTTAATGACTTCCTTTGGCTAGGTGGTAAGTCTGGAGGCTGGCGTAGGCTTGTTGGCATAACCAGGGTTTACACAGGAGTATCTTCTACAAGGCAAGCGTAAATACTCTGTGGTTCGTTGGGTAATTAGAGTGGGTGATATGGCCAAAGCCTTCTATCACGGTGAATATGTGATTTTATACTACAGTAATTGTATAGTATGTCACAATATTGTATTTATTTCTGGAAATTTCAGTTTAACATGGTTTCTATATAAAATAACCATTTAAATAACCAATAATGGCTATTTTTGACCAATCCAGTTAATTAAACGTGCGGCTCTTGCCCGGTTCATGAGGGTGACCTATGAGTCTGCCCAAATCATGTGAAGTGATCCTGCCGACGCATTCAGCGTGGTACGTTATAAACGGTATAGCACAATCTACCAGTAGACGCATTTCATCACATGCATCGCCATATTGCCCAACCCTAGTTTGTAGTCTCTTACAAGTGACATTCTCTAAGAGGCATAATGAAGCCTTGCCTCATTCCTCAGCTATCGACTGTGGAGATGCTCTGTGTGCAGATCTGACTGAATGTGTCTCCTTATAGTTGTGGTGGTGTTGTTGTTGTATTTTTGTCTTAGCTGCCTTAGAGGGTCTGTGTTCCGCTTCTGTCATCTTCCACTATCCTGGGGGCACGGCAGGAAAGATAGCAGGGCGCAAACCAAACATCTCCCAGGCCGCCGATGCAGGCAAGCGTCACAGGCCAGGTAGGCACATTTTCTCCATGGCAACAGGAACATCTGCAGGTTATGCCTGTGCAGGTGTAACTCTAGAAGGCCTTTCTCTGTGGTCGTCTGGGATGATGTGATAAGAGAATGTCACTGCTGACTCACTACTCAAGCATCTAAGCTTTGCTCGGCTAAATTGCTTCTATGTGCATTGCATTTGATTACTTCCAACATGTATAGACAAGTCTTAAACGCCATTCATTTCTGTGTCGTCACTCCGTTAACATACTGATAACACTAACTTGTGCAACTCACTGTTCATATGAAAACAATATAGTAGGTATTCAGTATACATTGAAATGTATAATTAAATACTTTATTCTGTATTATATGAATAATATTTCATTTTATTTAACAATGTATAATCTCTGGCCTCTGTGATATGGCTATGGACAAATGATATGATTTCCCTCAATGTACATAAACATACAGTACAGTAGCTTACCTTGGTGAATATGCTCAAAAGCTTACCTTTGATGGCAGTGTTGCGGGTGATTGTTGGAACTAACACTGCTAACATTGCGCTGTTTGTCATGGAGTGAACCTACATTCTTTCTCTTTGTCTGTAGGGGCACAGGAAGTTCTCATTGACCCAGGTATGGTATACACTAACCAAATGTAGCTATAGTGGACAGCCTTTTCACAATTTTCTTCTCGCCGCCTTTTGTCACGTTTGCCCTTGCCGTGCGCTTGTCTTCATGCTCAATCCTGGATCAGCAGTACCCTGGTTTATCTCCTTCAACATTCTGCTGTGATCTTGGTTATTTATTTATGTAACAGGTGTTCTCCTGTGTTGTTTGAACATCATCTTTTGTTGGTCTGAGCGAGCCTGCGCTTTTCACAGTCTCGTCACTTCAGTTGGTTTTAATTTGTCAAATCCCCCCTTAAGAAGTTGTTTACTTTACTTTTTACTTCTTTACTTTACTTGTTTGACTGATTTTCCATCTGTAAGAATGTGTTTTCATGGCCGATTGTGATTTTACAACATCATTCCAGAAATCAAAATCACAGTCAAAATTGGTCACAGATGGTTTGTTGTTACTATTTGTTGTCCACACAGTTTGCACAAAATGTTTGCTACCAGGTAACCTGTAATGTGCACCACAAGAGGGCAGTGTTGCCACATTAGTGCCAGGGAACTTGTGGTTGTGCAGGGAACTACTCCCTAACACAGCTTCGAATGGAAAAAGAAATGAAACAGCATGACATAGCCCATATATCATTCTACTTTGAGAAGAAATAAATGAAGGCTCCAGGCACATTTCCCTTTTGAATGTTTTAGTATTCTGACATGTTGCGAGTGACATTTGGCCCAGGAAATGTACCATGCAGCCCTTCATTATTCACACACTCGTCATACTGACAGCGCCATGTCGTTGCTATGGATCCTGCCGGGTTACTAGGCAATGCTCTCTCACTTTTTTAAAAATTTGTATTCTAATCAGATCAGCTGAGATGAGGTGCGCCTCGCGATCACTTTTGAAAAGGGCTACAATTGCAAATCTAAGTCTGCTTTGGAAGTAGACCAAAACCTCACACACAAGTTATAAATGCCACAGAACATTCGTTTTATTTTTGTTATCTCTCTCAGGCAGACTTGAAGTCAATAATAAAGTGTAGCGAGTGGTGCCCAATCTCTTCTCACAGGCGGGGGGGGGGGGGATTCAGTCCTACTCCACTTTTACCCATCATGCAATGTGTCGCTGATGGGCAGGAGTGAAGGGGAAACCCAAGCTCGTCTTGGCGGGATTGCTGCACGTGAATGTTTAGCATGGCCATTTGGACGTTTTTGGTTTGTTCTTATTTTTTTGGTTTTCCATTAAGAAGTGCTGGATGTTTGCTGTTTACATTTCTATATATTCACGGTGGTGGTCACTGCTGTAGGGTAAACACTGCATAAAAAATCTGGACTGTATCTGGAGAGTTAGAAGGAAAAGTAATTTTAATTTTCGCTCGTGTAAGTCCTGTTTTGGTGTTGTCAGCAGCAGAGCACACTGGATGACTGCCATCCCAGAGTCTAACCAGGTTCTGATCATATTGCTTCCTTTGTTCTGGAGTGTAGGGGCCCTGACAGCCAATGGAATCAGCGCAGACACCAGCACTGAGATAGGACGTGCCAAAAACTGCCTGAGTCCCGAGGACATCATAGATAAATACAAAGAAGCCATCTCCTACTACGGCAAGGTATCAAAGAGCAACACAACTTTACCATATTTAATATCAGAATATTCACCTTTTAAGAAAGGTTAAAATGTCTTTTCCTTATGTTATCCACCAAAAAAGTGTGCTGGTGCACATCCCCCTTTGCCCCCTTATCGAGCACACATTATACTAATTTCCTTGGCACAAACCAACAATTTTCCACAAATGACTACCTCAATTGTCCAGTGTGCAATAATCATCTTGCCCAGGAGGTGGCAGTGTTCCATTTGGATGGAGTGAGTCGGAAGGCGGTTAAAACGTTGTGATTGTCCCCAGCTGATGGCAGGTGTAGGAGACTTTAACATACCCATAGGTGTAAATTTCATCTAACAGTTGGGGGGGGGGGGGGGGAAATAAAATTTCGAGTAATTTTTGAAGGGGACACCAAAAATACAGCCAAAATTGTACTTGTATAGGATATGTGTAGAGGAAATCTTATGTCCGTTTTTCTTTTCTCTGCCATTGTATCTGGCCAACAACACAAAGCGATAGTTCACCACAAGGTCATATTATAATTATTAAATTATCTTGCGTCCTGCACATAGTGTTTTAGTTTTCGTCTGGGACAGATGACGTCTCTTACTTAAATATTCAATTGCAGCAAGCCCATTGATCTGCTAATTAACATCATATTGAGCAAAACCCAACGGTATATCTACAATATTAGCCTAATATAATATCGCCGTGTTAGTGGGTGACTTACTATCCAACAAGCTATTTAAAAAAGCTACCAAACAAGCTAGGTAATGTTATATTCGCTAACATAGCGGACTCATGGAAAAATACATCGGTTATCATAATTTTTTTGTCATGACTAATTTACTAATGACTCAACTTCATCCGATGTTTAAAGTGAATAAAATAGCGTTGCCAGACTTGACTAGTGATTCGAACTTCCCACTGGACATGTGTGTGTAGGTGACGTCAAAGGAGAAAGCAGGCAGTGGACCAAGCCACTGTGAGGCAAGGGAGGGGGGACTCAAAATGTTTCTACACTTTTTTTTGCCCCGTTTCATTTGTATTGTTTTACTACTTACACATTTTAAGTATATATCATTATATTATTTACAATACACAGCACGGTTTTTAATTAAAATTTTAGGGGGGGGACAACCCTCAAATGGGGGGGGGGGGGTTGTCCTGTCCCCCCCCACCCCCCCCCCCCGATTTACGCCGAGGAACATACCGTAGGTAGTGTTTACCTGTTTTGCAACAGGAAGCGAAACTCAAAACATTGAGCCCCAACTTAAGCAGTGCTGGAAAAATTACAAATAATGGTGGTCGTCTTTATTGCGCATAGCTTTTATTAGATCTTGTGATGGTAGCAGTAGTAGTAAAGCATCCTTAATGCTCATGTGAATCAAAACAGTCTCATTATCCTGCCAAGCGGTTCACAAGCAACGCTTCACTTCATCTATATTATTATTATTATTATTATTATTATTATTATTATTGCCTTCTTGCACTGACCTCCCCTGGCCCTTTTACCTGTAACTGGCTCATTCAAAATTTAATTACATCTCATCATGTAGCCATTCAGATATTAATTTAATTTTAATAAGGATACAATGAGAATAGAGGTGAAAGTATCAGAGGGGAGGTCTAGTTAAAAACACACACGCACACCAAAGTATGTCACAGCAGCCGGTATGGGGTTCAGATAATGCGCTTGCTAACGAGCTGTAACACAGAATAGAATAACATAGCCACTGGACTTGGCTTAGTGAATATACAGTATGTAGTCAAAATATAGAAATGAATGTTGGAGAGTATATGGAACTGTAAGCCATGATGACATAACATTTCAACTTGTTTTATTATTATAATTTTTTTTACAAGTTAACCTTGTTTAAATATATGAATATGACCCATACAACGTAGCTAAATGCAATACAACAAATTGTTATTGTTATGTTATTATCAGATTATGATATTGTGATTGTTTATGTGGCTGGACATTGCTCCAGAAGAGAATCACAAGTGACTCTCCGATTCCATTTGATGTGATTGCTCTAATAATAATAGTGGCCTTGGAATGCTGACAACCAATGGTGGGGTTTCAAACCGATCACAGTTGTCTGTCCTTAGCGGAGATGTACAGTGACTGACGGGTGCGGTCACGTGGTAACGACAAAACATCAGTTTCGATTAGGCGCCTGGCCCTTGCCGTGTGTTGAGTCGTTCTTCATTACGCCGAGCTTGGCCCTCCCTCCTCTTCTCTCTCGCAGTATAAGAATGCCGGCGTGATTGAGCTGGAGGCTTGCGTGAAGGCCGTCAGAGTGCTGGCCATTCAGAAGCGAGCCATGGAGGCCTCCGAATTCCTGCAGAACGCCGTCTACATCAACCTCGGACAGGTAACTGCGCTTAATAGGACGTGTCAGGGTTTACTGTTGAACACGGTGAATAAAAACAATGGCCCATTAACTGTCGATGGCATTGTCAACGCTTTAGGAATTAGTCTGGGAATGACATTGTTGTATTGTTGTTGTGTTTTGGTCTTGTTTCCTCTTGATTTATTCAAGATATATATTGATTCTGATAAAACACATAGAAAATGGATGGTGACCAGGCCTGCCTTGAGCAGGATGTCTAGCCCCTACCTGCTCTTTTATACCTGTAATTATAAAAGCACCTGCTAAATTATCTAATTAGAATACCCAACTAAGTGAGAGATGGATGCACAATGTATGAACAGGCGGTTGTAAACGCATTTTATACTGAATACAAGAATTCCTTGTCTCTCTCTTCACTGTGAGCTCAGCTTTCAGAGGAGGAAAAGATCCAGCGGTACAGTATCCTGTCTGAGCTCTACGACCTGATCGGTTTCCACCGCAAGTCGGCCTTCTTTAAGCGCGTTGCGGCCATGCAGTGCGTGGCACCCACCATCCCCGAGCCTGGCTGGAGGGCCTGCTACAAACTGCTGCTGGAGACACTGCCTGGCTATAGCCTCTCGTTAGATCCTAAGGACTTCAGTAAAGGTAGGTCGTCGTAAGTTATCCATTCAATAGCCCCATATTATTTCCAATGTCCCAACTTTAAGCTGACCATTCTGTTTCAGCGGTGTTTTTTTTTTTTTTTTTTTAAAGGTGCTAACTTGATTGGCTATCTGACTAGTTCGACAGATTTATTTAGGGGGCCTTTAACCTTTTATCATACACATAAGGGAACCACATTTGAAAGCAATGAGATAGATTTCCTAGTGTCCTTTCTTTTCTTTTTTTAAAATTAGGAACTACACCTGGGCACACTCTAAGGCACCCATGAGTACACAGTTGAATATGTCAAGTTGAATAAAAGGGAGTTTCAGCGCGTAAAGAAATAAAATTGAGTCTCGCTGCCTCAAGCTTTGCCGTCTTTTCGAGGGTACTCCTTTGGGGTGTTGTGCAATCAGGCCACCACTTTTCTCGAAAAGAGACACCTGAGCTTGGCTTTTATAGATACTTTGGCAAGGTCCTCATGATAAGCCTCTCCGTTGTGCTGACTCTCAACCCTCACCCAGTGCACCCACTCCAAGGCAAGTGTTTGGAACAGAAAATAACAGCTCTCCTAGTGAACACAAAAACTCAGGGTCATCCATCCATATTTATCTTGTGATCCCTGTTCAAAGGACACTCAGTTATACTATAAGACCTTGTGGCTCCATCTTCCCTTATGAACAGTCAATGGACAAAAGCTGTAGTATTTGAGGTTAAAAGGTACCGCTTACATAAAAAAGAATAAAAGTTCTTTTAAAGAATTTTGGATTGTTCACACACCTGCTGCAATCATGACCAGCAATATGTCTTGATTATAAAGGTAAGTATTGATTAATTCTCCTGTAATTTGTTTTGATTTTGGCAAAGCAAATAAAAGGTATGCTTTTCGAAAGTCTTATTTTGCACTTATTGGCTAAGCCTTTGAGTCTTTGAGCTTTGGGTATTTATTAACGCAACAGATTAAACATGATACAATCTACCCAAAACCTCCTTTAAGTCTTTGTATTATGTTCTCAACATACAATTTGGTAAAGGCATTTTAATTTGAAGGGTGCCTTGGATTTCCTTCTTTGATGATTATGACCACAAGCCATTGGAACACCCTCTACAAGATTCTTTGTATTGTATCTCTTGTCACTTTACCCCATTGCCTTTCTGGGATTTATTTTATTCCAACATAGTCATAGAGCTATGTTTTATTGTAATTGGAAATTGTTGTTGTATTTTTACTCGACTGCAGCTAAGCTCCCCTCTGCCCACCCCTAGAATGATTAGTAAGTAGTAAAAAGTAAATTGTTCTATGGCATAAAATATAGCAGAGTTGTTGGTCGCAAGACTCTTCTACCCCCCTACAAAAAATCTGCGTTCAGACGCTGTAGGTTTGACTCCCAATCCTAGTAATGCACACTCATACATACATACGTTTCATAAAATACAATTCTTCCTAGTGAAGTAGCCGTATCCCCAGTTACTGCGGAGGCCTGGCTGTTCTCCATGGGGTAGACGTGCAGAAGAAGGTGCCAGGTGGGAGTGTATTGAGCAGGAAGAGCCGGAGAAGGTCAGCGCTCAGACGTATGAGAAGCAGGCGTATGGGAGAAAGAAAGCAAGGTTCACCGGGGCATTCCAATAAGGTTGCCATTGCCCGAGATACAGTGCAGCGAGTGGCTTTTTGAGAGGCTCTGGAGCTCTCTTTTAACCCTCTCTTCCATCACCTTGACCAGGGAGACTCTCCCGGCCACTTGTCTTTCTTCAGCCAGACATTGTTACGTGCATCCACAACACAACGCCAAAACTCAGCCGGCCTCCCGACTTCTTTAACATTTTCATCTCTAATCGTGGAGAGGCTCGCTGGATAATAGCATGACACATCTCATCTCCCCGCAAAGTGGCAAATTCCCCGCTTCCTCCTTCGGCGTGGCGCTGCGAGTCGGGTCCTGTGCGACAAGGCGATTGCTCGGCTGTGGCACCGCTGTCATTATCTTGGTGGTGTGCTAATTGGATTGCCAGACACCTCCAGTTCTGCGCTCGAAAATACCCCAGATGAAGTATTTTTCTCCTGTAGGAGTGAGAACGACATCCACAGGGGAAAAAAAGCCACAATGTCCCCCGGATTAGTAACCGCCACATAAGCACTGGCGTTTGCATGAAATCACTGGCAGACAGGTGGAACTCTAAACGCTATTTTTAGACTACTTAGTGGGTGCAGATTCACGAAGAGGGGCGGTGGGGGGGTAGCTTATGAAGGATTTGCGTTTACAGTTTTGGCAGAGGAAGTCAGATGGAAGGAGAATTGCTGATACTGAAAAGCATCACAGTCACGAGGTGAGTCTACTGGAAACGGTGCGCAGGCCGAGAGACCGGCAGATTATTTACATAATGTTTGCTTTCCCTCTCCCTATCTCTCCTCTCATGGGCTGTTCCTCCTGGCAGCTGGGAGTGGTGCTGGGGGTCGGTCTGGTGGGGGTGGGGGGGGGTTGCTGAGGGCCTCGTTCAACATCTGGCGTATAGAAGGCCTATAATGTAGTGTCAGAACAGGTTGTAGATTGTAAATAACCTTTTTGTATTGATATCGTAAGAGTTGTAACAGACCACCGCCTTCTTCTTTTCTCTCTACTCTACCTCTCAGGCGCCCATCGTGGCTGGGCGGCCGTGCAGATGCGTCTCCTACACGAGCTGGTGTACGCCTCGCGCCGCATGGGCAACCCTGGCTTGTCGGTGCGCCATCTATCTTTCCTGCTGCAGACCATGCTGGACTTCCTGTCCGATCAAGGTTGGTCAAAGCCTCCCACGTTAGCTGTAAAACCGACACTACGGGTCTGCGCTGCTCGTCGGAATCCTCCTGCGCATGTCGCACCTAGACACCAGATTAGACCAAAAACAGAACTGCAAATAGAAAGGCTTTCATCGGTGATGAGTGGGCCGATTCATTATTGTATTGCGTCAGTCAGCGATAAATGGCAGTGCAACTGACATTTATTTGCAAATGGAAAAGGTTGAGATTGTTGCTTTAAATAGTAGCGAAAAAAGCACACTATTACTTTTTGTATTTTTCAATTTATTTTCTTTGCCTGTATAAACTGTATTTTTTTCCATGACCGTTCTGAACTTCATACCTATGCCTAGAACGGCACCAGAAACCATTGCCTCTGGTTTAAATGGCGTGCGACGCACAACAAAGCCAGCTTCTCCTGGCTGGAGTGTGACAGCATGCTTTGACCAGAAATCCTGTGGACCCACGAGACAGGAGCAGTCTGCCAGACGCTTCACTGGCCACACAATAGAGGCCATCGTAATCCTTGGTCAGATACAAGGGGGAGGGAGAGAGTGGGAGAGAGAGGGGGAGAGAGAGAGAGAGAGAGAGAGGGGTAAGAGCAGGACGGAACATTATGAAATATTCAACACCATCAGCAAACAGAGTACGTCTGCAGCGCTCGGGGCATGCTCCCATTAGCAAGCTCCTCCAGCCCTGCTGGAACAACATGAGCATCCACTACACAGTCTGAGAGGGGGGGGGGGGATGTTACCAAAACGGTTTGATTGATTGAGGAATATGGCTACTGGAGCCCTGCAGATGTTTTCTGAGTGATATGTTGCCCATATGGAACAATGTTGATCAGAGAAAACAAAACCCTAGAACCTAGAAGATGAGCTGACTGCTTGACCCCCCCCAAAAAAAAAGAAAATAAAAAAAGAGCAGGCCTAATTTTCCCCGTCTCTGAAGCTCCATTGAGTTGGTGGCGATGGTGTGTGTTATGGTGTGTGCACAAAGCTCTCCCTCTTGAACTGCAGTTTGGACGCGCTCGCATGATTACTTCTCTCCATCTGCAGTGTGATGTCACTAATGAGGAGAGGTATTGCAGGTCAGATAAAAGCAAATCACTTGTGAAATGCACAGTAACTGTACAGAGACTAGCTGTAGTCGTCACATTGGTAGCAAGCTATACAAAAATAAGATAATTAGTGCAATCAGTTGAAAGTGATTATTAGTAACCTTTTGTAATGCACTGTATACAGTTGCTAGACAACACACGGTTGCTAAACAACAGTTGTACTTTAGCTCATATCCACTTGAATATTGCCATATTATCATGTATTCACTGTTTAGTAGACATAACAAGTGATAGACAGAAAATGAATCAAATTAAATTTCAGTAATGAAACAGGCTAATTGTTTAGGTGATGTATAATGTCAAAACACTTGAGTAAAATGTGAATACCTGTCTTTGTTCAGTATTGTGCAATACGAAGTTATGTTTTAGACTGGGTAATGGTTAATGGGTAAACATATTTCAAGATGTTTGGGATTACTTATGATTAGCAATTACAATAATTTAGTACATTTTTTTTTTTTTTTTTTTTTAAATTACCTTATTTTACTTCCTAATTTAATCACTCGCAATAATCGGATAAAAAATACAGATAAATAGATTTGACAAATAAACAGTTGTTGCAGCCCTACAGCCTCCAACACCACCCCAATCCTTTAAAAGGTCAGGTCAACTCAACCCTAGATGAGAAATGTGTCAGAACTCCTGCAGAATGCTGCAGTATATACAACTCTGAAGTTCTCCTACTGCCAGACTAGCGTGGAGAGAGCAGCGGAGAAGATATGCACATAACAAGTCCACTTTTTATAACTCCTGCAGATATCGGTGGCAGTGTCCAAGCTTTTAGGCACAACACACAATCTTTTTTTTTTTTTTTTTTTTTTTTTTTTTTTTTTTTTTTTTTTTTTTTTTTTTTTTTTTTTTTTTTTTAAAAAACAA
>JAOEHI010029776.1:0-24885 GCA_025447815.1 Percopsis transmontana | reverse complement strand
AGAGAGAGAGAGACAGAGAGAGAGAGACAGAGAGAGAGAGACAGAGAGAGACAGAGAGAGAGAGAGACAGAGAGAGAGAGAGAGAGGGGGGGGGGGGGTTTAAACTGCAGCATTGTCATGGCGGTTGTCTAGAAGCCTGTGACCAGGCAGAAGCTCTCCAAACAGAGGCCCATTGACGGGCAGCAACGGGACAGGCCCAATGTGTCTCAGCAGGACGGCAGTGCCAGGGGGTGCCTTCCACAGGCCCTGGCGGGCAGACAGGCGGCCATCACTACCGCCACTGTCCGACAGAGAGAGGCCACGAGGGGGAATGCAAAGCAAGTCGAAACTCCTTTGCCTGCCATTTCAAAGACTGCACTGTCGCTGGGGCTGCTTGGCTCGCTAATTTAAGGCCATAATGCTAGGTTAATACAGTGTAGCTAGCTCAGCTTAGATATCATTCATGTGCATTTATGTGCACAGTGACAAAACACTATGCCTTTGTAACCAAATAATAAAGAGTGAAAAAATACAACAGCACAAATGTATGAATGGAGAAAGCGCAATGTAGCATTTAAACAATCCTGATGTAGGAAATGACATCACAGGAGATCATACGGGAAGACAGGATGTGACATATTTGCCCTTGTGTAAGATACCAAGGCATCAGGCGTCATGATCAGATACTGTATAATATAATGAACACTGTTCTTCTTGACCAACACCATTAGGTTGAGACTCAAATCAATCATTCAATTCCACTGGGGGGAGGAGAGAAAACCTGCAACCCAATTAGACCTGTCTCATTTACATTTTTCTTAGGACGCTCTCTGTCTCGCCGACCTGTTATCATAGTCGTAAGCATACAGTGGCAGTGGAAATGGAAATCGTAACAGGATGCAAGATAAAACGCCCTCACCTCTGAAAACGGACTGAGGGTATGAAAATCTAGCAAATAAGTGAGGGGGCTTTTCCGTCCCTGGCCAGCCTCAGTCCCCATAGGGCTTTGATTGGGTGAATGGTGTTGAAAAGAAGAACAAAACACCCAAAACAGCCATTATAATCAGACACAGAGTGTAAACACGGTGCAGCGAGGTACAGCGCCTGATGGCTTAAAACTCCAATCAGTACGCAAAACAGCCTGTATCAGGTGTTGGTCTGGGCTAGACACCACCTAGAGCTTTTTGTCCTTTTCTAAAATGGCTGCAAAATAGATACCTGCGTATGAAAAACGATGTGCTGGAGGGATGTTTAGATGTATTCACCTGATAACAAAACAAATGGAACACTATACCACAAGAAAACTACTGTGTCATTCAATGGAAATAAACACAAGCCATGGAATTACCCAGCAGCTATAGCTAGCGCTAGATTAGCTTACAGGGGTGGGTTCTGCTGAAATAGAACGTGCTTCTCTATGGACAATAAACAGAGTCTATCTACAAATAACACACAAGTACAAGAGATGAAAACCGGTTCCAGAGCAAACTAGAAACAAACGCATTAGCCACAGAAAATGACAACCGAATGAAATGGCAAAATTATGAATTGAAATTTTTTTTAATAATTTGTCCTCACACAGAAGAACCAATGCAGATGCATGCCCGTCAAAGCACACACACACACACACACACACACACACACACACACACACACACACACACATACCTGTGATGTCAGCTCCCTTTAAGACTGAAGAGGTGTCAATCTCCCGTCAGGCGCCTCTGTCTCCCAATGTCAAAACCCAGGAGCTTATGGAGGGAAAACCACAAGGGCAGATCCTGTTAACCTACTCAACCCCTTTGTCATCCGCTCTCCTTCCCCGCTTCCCCTCTCTCTCTCCCTCCCTCACCCAGAACCCTCCTGCAATCTCTGCCAGTCCTATTTGTGGCCCTGTCCCTGCATCCCCTGAACAGAACCCACCGCGATCGGAGGATCTCAGCTTCTAAAAGGGACCTTCAAAAGTTGTCATCTGGTGACAGAATCTCAGGAGTGGGTTTTAGTGGCGAGAGCGGGCCTCAAATGTCACCAATGTCACCTCTGTGCTGGGCAGTGGCAGGCGGAAGGCCACTGCCTTTCCCTTAGGAGAGAGGAGGAGAGGAGGAACCTCCACTGCCCACGGGAGATAACGCCAACCCCCCGCAACAAACCCCACTCTATCTCACTGGCTCTGTTCCTCAAACCTCCTCCCGCTCGTCTTTCCTTTCATCTCAGTCATTGTGAAGTGTAATGAAAGAAAGACAGATGAATAATTCAGCAGACAGAGCATTTAAAACTCCCCCTTTTATGTCCTTCTGATAACACAGTCCATGCTGGCTGTAGTACTAGAAATTGTGTGCGACAATCAATTTTTTCTGCCCCCCCACTCTCAAGATTCCCATTCTAATTTGGGCTTCCCCATTCGCTGACTCCACTGACAATTATGCTGAGTTTCTACCAAGCTCTCAGTCATCACAGAGATTGGAGGGAGGCCCCCCTGTCAGGAGCAGTGTGTCTATGACGTTCTGAGCAACAACCCCCAAGAAGTAGTGTTTAATAGTGCGTTACACCCAGTCATACACTATGGACCCCTTCTTTTAATATCATAAAACATTTTTATAATATAAACAACCATAAGCACCACTGACAAATGTATGGACATTTTACTAAACACAATGAAACTAAAAACCTTTCAAATTTCAGTCAAGTCCAAAGCATCTAGCCCATCTTGGCTGCTTCCGAACCCCCTCTTTGTCAACCACTGGTCCACGGACAAGCGTGAGCGTAGCGTCTCATCTAAAAGAGCTGCTTCAGCAAAATCTTTCCCACTTGATCCTTTTACATCTTGTCAAACTGAAATGGGATTAGAGGTGTTTGAGCATCTGCCCTCTCAATCCGGGTTTTAAAACAGACACAGAGGGAGCGTCTAAACATCGCCTGGCCCCGTCCCGGTTGGTCAACCAGGCCTCTGGGAGATGAGCCGGTGATCTGTGATCCCTGTTATGAGGCGAGCAGCGAACAGCTGATCCCAGACCTAGAAAACACACGAGGGACCTCCAAGATGGCGCACCATTTTCTAGCTAGGATTTATTTCCCTGAGATTAGATTCACTGCATTATTATTTTTTTTTAACCGCCTTGAGACCGGGAGCAGTGATTTGACGCCACGTCGAGGCCGTCTGAACAAAGCTTGGAGTTCAAAGTGGCCGAGGTTAGCTGGATGCTGCAAGGAGGACCGACTAATGATATTCATGAAACGAGGGCAAGGCTGAAAAAATATTTCAAAGGCGACTCAGCCGTAGCGGAAAGGGAGAAATGCACAAAAGCTTCTTAAATCATGTCAGTCACACACTTGGGGATTTGGCATAGGCAAGGCCGTCTCAGGATATGTCAAACAACACCCCTACCCATCTGCCAATCTGGAAAGAGACACATTGAAGTTGTGTAGGCGGACTGTGTCGGCGGGAGATGTAAACAAAAAAAACAAACAACCTCAGTCAGAGAAATGAAACACCATCAGGAAAGAAGTAGTCCTCCTCCCAAATGTAGGGCAAAGCGGGTTTCACACACGCTATTACCGCCTCATTGTCTGCCACAGTAATATAGATACGGCCACAGATAAATCTGGGAGAGAATTGATAGCTGCTAGCAAAGAAGACAGAATCAGGTTAGCGGGGGTTCCCTTGTTAATGTTGCCTCTCTGATGTTTTGGCAGTGTGGAACCGAGACCAATTGTACACAAGCAATATTTGGGAATGGGGGTGGGGGGTTAGAGGGGTACGCACTGGAGAGGGCGTGGGGGAGGGGCCCCCTTCCCAAAAAGGCCTTGGATGTGCGCCATGTATGTCTGAGAGTGTTCAAACAGAACTGCGGTCCCTGCTAGGATGCTTCAGTATCTTTGCCAGGCAACCTCCACACCCCACCCACAGAAAAGGAAATGCAATACGGGCCTGCCCTCTTTGATATAGAAGACCTGGTAGTCACACATCCAACAACAAACTGCATCTAGGCTGTGCACTGTGTGCACCCCCCCCACACACACACAATCCACCACGATTTCAGACTGATTTCTGATAACATTGTTTTCCCCCCTACCAAAACAATCCCTGACTGCCTGCTCACATGTTGGACTGGTGAAGCTAAAAATCAGTCCGCGCAATAACGGTTTACTGTTGTCCCAAAATGTGGGCTAGCCCGCGGATGCTAGCATCCTTACTCCGATACACACTCACACACACACACACACACACACACACTGTATGTGTGTGTGAGCACAGCAGAAGCAGCCCTGAAGGATCCTCTTGTGTCCATTCATTCTAAATCAGGTCGCCACCTCTCCATAACTATTCAAATGTGCTTTTGTGTGACATCACTTCTTAGGAGGTGGATGTGTCTGATACTGACATGGAAACATTGCAGAATGAGCGAGAGAGACACAGCTGCACGGAACGCGTCAACTACAACAATCGGGTATTTAAAGCGGCTTTCCACCGCAAAACACAAATAGTGGGTCATCTCACCTCGCTGTTGCTGTCTTCTCTGTCATCTAGTCAACACATCCAGGCGCTCCTCACAGCAGAAACAAATGGCAAAATAAAATAAAACAGGCCTCACAACCATACATTTTCCGGCGGAGGGCGCCGGGATACGCTATTTTCCCCCTGTGAGAGTGGCGTCACCCCTCACCCCCTCCCTGTGCCAAGGAAGCCGGTTTCCTCTACGCCGAAGCTAGAACGGGCCCGTCCTTGGCCATGTGCATTGTGTGTGTACGCCTGTGCTGTCTGCAGCGGCTGCCATGTCTCCCATTGTTCCACGGCCAAGTGAGGCAGGCTTCCTACCCCACCAGACCCAGCCTACTACAACAGCTGTGGACCAGCCCCCACCTCTCCCCTGCTCTCCCTGGTCTCCTCCTCCTCCTCCCACAAGCCGTGGCTCTCTCTCTGTGCCTGCCTGCGCTGGGGCTGCTGCTAAACATTAACCCTACGGCTGCCGGCGCAGGCCATAAAGAGACTGAGAGAGGGAGAAGAGGGGTGGGGGGGCTTCTATTTCAAAAGAGACCCTACCATGTTAGCGGACAAAGGAGCCTATAGGCACAGGATATCCGACTGCCAGGCTAGACTGATTGGAGTTCCACGAAGAGCCATTCACAGTGGCCTAGAAACAACACAGGCTCTGTGCTAAGAGGATTGCCTTTCTCAATCACATCGGTAATACTGTAAGTGTTGGACTGAGTCCACAAGGCTATGGCTAAGGAGATGAAAGGGAAACAAACATACCCGATGATATTTGAATCAATTTAAAATCCACACTATAATATACTTCACTGTAAAAGGTAAATAAATACATGGAACGTAGTAGTCCAACATTCCTGACTTGAGACATGACAATTATGGCACGAGAAATGGTTTTGCCACCTAGCTTACTAAGCTTTTAGCATCACACAGATGTGCCTGTGGTATCTACTAAACCCCCCCCCAA
The DNA here is from genome assembly GCA_025447815.1 of Percopsis transmontana. Classification (NCBI taxonomy): domain Eukaryota; kingdom Metazoa; phylum Chordata; class Actinopteri; order Percopsiformes; family Percopsidae; genus Percopsis; species Percopsis transmontana. Next base: position 19,450 of record JAOEHI010029776.1, on the reverse strand, counting down.
AAAACATGAACTCATCTGGATTCCTGTTTAATGAAGCCACAGCACCCTCCATACCTTCAGACATAGCAGACATATTAACCCAGTCTGATGACTGGGCTGTCAAGGCAACGGCAAAAGGTGAAGAAAACATTGACTTCATCGTGTCTAGAATGTTGTCCGCTAATACAATGAATGCAAAAAATGTGTGGTAAACAAGTCCATAATTACGCACCCGACTTTATTCAGCGGCTGCGATGCAGCTAACGCAGCTATACCTGCTTCGGCTGACATTTGGACGTCGGTCATTTTCCCCCTAACATGTCTGACCTTCATTGACTAGACAAAAACAAGCTGACCTCAATCAACCACGTACCAGACCAGACTTCCTATAGTCAAAATCCAGCGCCTCGGGGTCTTCTAGCAAATAAGCGAATTCTATTTGTTTCAGGCTGTAGTATAGATTTGTCCAAAACGTTTTAGCCAATATGGGAGTAGGGAGACTCACCCCAGATTCTGATGCTAAACATACATTTAAAATTGATCAAAGACCACACCACTGTTCTGAATTGATAAACCCCAAATATGGCAAGATGTTACAGGATAATTTTCCCAAGTGGGATTGACAGGGCATCAAGACACAGCTACAAACCGGAGACAAAACACTAAAGACAAGTGAGAATCCACATCAGAAATCACCAGGATCAAAAGAGCTTGGTGTTAATACAGACAGACATGGCACGTTTGCCTACTCTCTGACTAGGCATCAAATCCGAGGCCACCTAGTGGTTAAAAGGAGAAACAAGCATGCAAGTATTTGCCTACCATGCCATAACCTAAGAATCAAAATCAGATGAATCACTTTAATTATATGGATACACTTGCTGCGGTGGTACATCAACAACATAAATAGTAACAGAACGGGACCTCACATAGCAAAAACACAGCAAAGCCTATAATGGCAGGCTGTACATATCACTTACCAAAGTGAATGAAGGGGTGGACATACCTCTGGTACGTCCGACATTAATGCCCACAGACATCAGTATAGGATGAATGGGACATTCAGAGGAGGGTTGCTTCCTCTAAGAGGGTCAAAGGCTGAGCAGGCTGAGCAGGCTGACATGACCTGAATGTGAGGAGTCACATGGTCTCCTGGAGCCAACATAGGGGAAGGGGGTTATCTCTCAACATAAAAGGCCTATTGTGGCCTCCAAGTTCCACTTTCTCTAAATGAGGAGCTTCCCCGACTGTTCAGAAACCTCAATAGTAATGCAACACCGACAAGTGTCAAAGGTAAGAAGGTCAAGGAGTGGTAAAACAAGACTGATAGTCCAAGAAAACATCTGTTTAACCAATATCTCAGAAGGAAACAAAAAGGAAGTCCTTTTCAAACAAGCTTGAACTGTTAAACTCTGAAAATATTAATAATTTGCAGTTTAAAAGTTCAGTTTAAGAGTTCAGAGAATTCAGATAATATTGAAACCAATAGCAACATACAACTGCAAGGAAATGTTTCCGTCTGTTGGCAGATGGTCTCACTTGACCATTCTTATTTCCGGGCAAATGCCGGTGGGTGTGAGGTGGGCCATGAGGGGAGCTCAGAATTAGGGGTTGTAAATCAGACTCATGGGGTACAAACCCCCATTGAGAGGCAGACAGTTTAATGAGCAGTAATGTGCATGGCTCCATGTGAGGTGGAGGCCTAATCTACCTAGAAGAAACGTGACACTCACTCCTCTGTCGGGAGATGGGCAGGGTCTACAGCTGGGACTACAAAAGCCCCGCTGGTGTCGGTTGAGGCCTCTTGTGTTAATTTGCATGAAGACTTGGCTTAGTCAAACCTCATTATGAAGTCAGGAGTCGTAGCTTGTGAGCCGTCATCTGTAAAGACTTTATTCTAGATTGCTGATCTTAGCTGTTTGTACCTTCATAAAAGAGAAATTACCATCACATATAGGAAACTTTAAAATAAGCTTCTTTTTTTGCATTGCAATTCTAATTCTGTAGCCACGGTGACCTTAATAGATTCTGCACAGGTGTAAAAAAAACTATGCTGGTCAGTTAATTTCTGTAATCATCAACGTTCAGTAATGAAAACCATTTGTCATCGCCCCTATAAAGACAAGTTTCATACTGCTCTGAATACTCTGGAGAGAGTCTGTGTCACCTTGCCAACCGGACTACGAGCTGTATACCTGCGGGACCAGAGGAACCCTTGCATCTCTGTCCAGACCCACACGGGATTTCCGTCCCGAGTCAGCAAATGTACCAACCTGATTCATGATGCGTCACGTCAACAACTGCACACCCACATGTCTGGAAAAGCACGATAGTGCTGAACAAGACACAAGTTAATTCAGGTCACACCACCTCTATAAGTCAATAGAGACACGATGAGCACTTTTATCAGAAATGGGAGATTGGCGCTTCTGGAGAACAATGACACCCGATGTCGAAAAATGTGGGGAGGCATACGAGTGGTTTTGGCCAGCGGCAATCTCTCTCCACATCTGGCTACCAGGCACGGTGGCTCAGCCTAGTCCTATAGTACCAGCTCATCTCCTGCAAGAATGCTATCTATCCTGTCTTCCGTATCCTTTCCCCAGGGTCTGGCCAAGAGGAAGACCTATTTATGGTACAGAATAACATATACACAGCAGCTGGCAGATCCTATGCTTTACTAAGCACCTTGTAGGAGTCAGGAGGAAGGTCTTGTGGATTGGGGGTACACAGTACCTCAACAACAACTTATTTTAGGACAAATGAAAATAAACCCCCGGGGGTGCACAAAGGAACCCTGTTCAATGCAGAGGACGCAGCACCACCAATATACACAAACCTTCACAGTGTAGATTAAAGTCTTTATCCACGTAGGTCTTAAACTAACACAGACGAGAACCTGAACGAGATTACACAAGGGAATCTAAAAGATTACTTATTCTTCTAACTGAAGAAAATTAAGGCCATTTACTCCCCTCTTGGCTAAACAGGACACGGTAGTGACCTGGCTTGCTTGAATTGATTAAAGTTACATTCCAAGCCATATTTTCCCTGGCTGCACTGATGAATTGAATGTTTGTTACAGCTGCAGCTATAGCAGTGTTTTGCCAACTTCAATGTTTGTATGACCACGGATTCCTCTGTAGGGTGGATTTTGAATGAGCCCTCGGCATTTGGTGGTAGCCCTGCACTCACACTATTGGGATTCTCGAAGCACATTCAATCATACATATTTCACAGAGACCATATTGTACACATCAAGCGCAAGGGCTTTTATATAAAAAGGGAGAGAAAAAAAGACAACACAGGGGCAAGGGCAGGCTAAAGTTGTAATTAGTGACTTCTTTTGCTAAGCTTCCTGTCGACACGCATACAAAGAAACACCAACCGCTTTTAAGTTGAAAATGAAGTGAATAAAATGTAGGGGAAAACAATGAGTCCCCCTACGGAGATAACCTTTTATCTAGATATCAGGTTTGTGTGTGTGTGTGTAAAAACAGCAGTGATCTTGATGTCTCAGGGAGATGTCAGTCAGCCCGACCTCTTGCTGTGAGCTCTGTTGTATAGTGCCGGCTATGTGGGGTAATTGATATAAAATGAATATTTCTCCATGCTAATGCATGCTCCAGAAGTGCCTCTGCTCTATAACCACAACTACACAACCTGCATAGATCAGACCACCGGGTGATAAAGGATAAACTGTTAACTGATAAGCAGAGGTACCAACCCGGGCCTGGCCTATCTTCAAAAGCGTGGCCGTTTACACAGGGGGGGAAGCCAATCCGTAGGGTGGATACTGGAGAGATAGGCTGACTGCAGGAGTCTCTGACCTGACTTCAAACCCACCGCATTACTGTCTGCTCTTAACTGTCTGCTCTTTCCCCTCTCTGTAAATGTGGTGAACTGTCGCTGTTAAGTCTAATAAAGTGATGACTTTACAGGGAGACCTTGAATGCCCGATAGTGGTCACGGTGAAGGTCTTGGGCTTAACGTAGAGTACATTAAACCTGTGGTTTGGTCTACAGCAGTACCGATAACGTATGTTGTATGTCCTATAGTGGCATTAAAAACTGTTTTGTCTAACAGACCCAACTGATTGCAAACAATTAGTCCTTGACATGTTTCTGCTACTATAATAAAAAGATTAAAAAGGCGGTATGTGGCATCTATATGAGGCTGCTGCAACTAGCTGTAGGACACAAAGGCGAACAGAACATCTGTGAACAATTAGAGGCAAACAGGGTGAGGGAATACTTATACTGCCCATTACACTTGAATAAGTCACTGGCTGTGCGTTTCATGATGTAATGCAGCACAGCTTGCATATTCAAGTTCAAAACTGCACTTGGGACAAAGCTTTCACAACGCTTCGATCAAGCTTAATACATACACACACAGTATTCTCATTGACACTACATCACTAATATGTCCATTCTGGACCAAACCATATTCAAAACAGGAAATATATGTCTACACATATTCTAAAATGTTCAGTACCATTCATCCAGTCTTGATAAGCTGGTGGGTTTGGGGGCTTTGAATGTTCTATTGTGAACGATATATTGTATCTACTTCCTGTGACATGAATAACCATTCCTAGTAGCACGTTTAATGCTAGAATAACAAATTTAGAATATTTCTAATTAGACATTTCCAAAGATGTAAAACACAATCATGTCTAATACAGGAGACATCATTTAGTCGAACAAGCAGTTAATTAAAAAACAAAACTAGTATTAAATAATGCCAACGCTTTGGTGCCAATAAAGCTATTTGCTTATGAAAGAGAATTAATATCTTTTTAAAAATCTCTAAAAAATATTTTATTTTCATCAGACTGGTCCCATGTTAAATGATACTGCAATGGAGTTCATACACATGGTTGTTTCCAACCCTTTACAATGAATAACACAGTTACAGCCTAGGAGACTAGACAGTTCCTTTTCCATGTTCCCTTTTTAGATTTCATGTTGGCCTGCCTTTAGCCGTTAATACAGCCCCACAACAGATATGTATAATCGCAGGAAACTGAAGGACGTGTGGTGACAAAATTATATTTTTCATCGGGTAGGCCCTCCACCAAAATTGGTCCCCTCCGAAACAGGCAATACTGTTACGCCCTTGAAACAGTTAAGGTTTCCACATCGGTGAAGAAAATACGAAGCATGCGGAGATTTTTACTGGTTAATGTAAATTAATGTTAAGATGTTGGGCAATGTATGATTTCTGTATAACTGTAAAAGTATGGTTTTCCAATATCGATGGTAAACGAAAGCACGCTAATGATCACTGTCAGTATTTTAGCAGCTCTCCCCGATAGGCTAGCGATATAGAACAAGATGCATTTGTTCTTCTATGAAAACTCACCTCATTTGGTTTGGAATTGCTGCACGGGAGCGTGTCCTACATGAACAATTGGAAAAATAATTTCCACTGTTTTATTGACATATTACAACGTCAATAACTTCAGCTCATGTTCTTGCGGCATCTTGTCCATTGCTGCAGCCGCTTTTCCTCTCCCCCAGCGCTTCGTGTTTGGGTTCAGGAAAAGTGATGTCATTGCATGAAATTGCATTACCCGCCCCAATTTTTCAGGGGAGGCGGTGTCCATGTTGCCAAACAAAACTTCACTATATACTTACAAAAACACCTGCCTCTAGATTTTCTTATTCCACAGAAGTATATATATCTGCTGGTCAACTGATGACAGAGATTGTCCAATATTATATTTTAGAAATAACAAAATGTATATTAAAGTATGATACATGGTATCAAATTGTTTATTCACAGATAGTGGTTACAACAAAAATAGTTTATGGAGTACCAGCTTATTAGACAAACTACAGTGTATCTTGACAATTTATTTTAGGAGAAAACGAGCAATGTAAATTAAATAATTCACGCAAGAAAGCAAACTCAGCTGATGAGAGAACAAAGATGGTCTAAAAATGATGTGATATGGTCATGTTTCTGAAGGTGGCTGACGCTTGAGATCTAGAGAGAATTTCGAGTGATCAAAGTCAATATCAGTCTCTGGAATTGTAGCGGATACTGATAATTTTCTCATCTGGATGCATCAACGGCTGCGGTGTTACTGTCTTGGAGGGAATTCTCAGTGTCCTCGCCTTCGACACCCTCTGACACAACCTTGAGGAAACAAAAATAGGTTATGACAGAATAGCAACATGAAAGTTTGCAGTAGTAGCCACACACATTACTTTGTTGCAGGGTGTAATTTATAGCTGGGAAAAAGCATGTTCTACATGTTAATATGATAAATGATAAATATTTTACCCAAAGAGAATTGACTGATATGCTGTGGAAAGAGACTAGAGCAGCTGGTTGATAACACTATAAATTGAAATTTTAAAAAAAAATTTTTTAAATGAAGGCTTAAAAAATAAAAAAAAAATAAAAAAAAATAAAAAATAAAAGGGGATGGCCCAACATTAAATGGTCTGGTGTGATTGGTCAAGACTTCACACATGTAGTGTGAATACATTTCCTCTTTTGCTTTTTAAGACAAGGAAACATTTTTCAGTCTGTATTTATTTTAATTTAAATAATTAAAGAAAATTAATGTTGTTCCAGTCATTTAGGATGGGCCAGTTGTACAAGTGGCCGTTGGGCCCACCCATAATGCCGCAACTGTACCAAAGTATACAAATACAAACTAATTAGGGGAGCTCTACAAGTGTTCACTACTGGAGCTCACCTGGTCATCCAAGATACCGTCAACATCTCTTTCTGCCAACTCCTGCCCCGAACTCTCTAGGTCCTCTCCAGTCAGGATGTCCATGGGAGCCTCTGCAATGGCCCTGATGGTCTGGTCCTCCAGGGCCAGGGCTGTGTCAAACTGGAGTGGGGAAGGGGGACCCTGCATGCCATCCCCTTCCACGTCTAGATCCTTTAAGACAGGGGACACACGGCTCAGAAAAGATAGCAAAGCCAATACATATTCCTTACTTGCTAGTTTTCCTGCCCGGGGAGTGGCGTGGAATCCAAAATTATTAACTGTAAGACTCGAGCAGTTAACAAAAAAAATAAATAAAAAAATAAAAAAATAAAAAAAACCACACACACAAGTAGTGAGCTACTGCCGTGACAGAAAAATGTGTCAATAATAGTTTTCAAAAACCTTGAGCTAAGTCTCAAAACAAAAAAGGTTACAAAAATGACTTTTTTTTTTTTTTTTTATAAATAGCATAACAGAAATATCCAAACCATGTACATCACTGAAAGAGAGTACGCATATTTTTTAAACTGAATTAAATATAATCAAGATGATGTTGTGACCACTTGGAGGTTGTACTTTGAAAACCACTTGTTTAGAAGCTTTTAGTGCCAAACGCAACATCTTTATTACAAAGCACAGAAAACAAAGCACTACACACATCACTGAACTCCAGGGGCAGGCTTTCCGTGGGCTGAAGCTCAGCTGCGCTCAGGTACATGTCTCTGGCTGCGGGGGTGAGCTGCTCCTGTGGCGGGGGCTCCTGCTCCGGCTGGTACATGGGAGGAGGCAGGGTGAGGTGGAGGGGGCAGCGAGGCTCCTCAGACTGGCCCATGTGCACGGTGCGGTCGCATGGCATGTCCTTCAAGCCCGGACACATCTTGAAAAGCACCTGGTTACTGTCCTGGCAGATGTCTGCGTGCCTCATAGTCAAGGACAGCGATGATAGATAAACAGTCAAGTAAAGCAGAAGTAGCTTTAAAAACTATACATGCAATAATAAAGTGGAATATCTAATACTTCTATTAGAGATGTAATAAGTTAGTTACACAAATAAGGGACACTATTACAAGTACGAAAATTATCTCCATACAAATAAACTTACTGCAATTATCACCTGGCATGAGGCCTCTTATTAAGTTGCAACAGGCCTGACTGTACAAATAATAAGCCTGAATGGTTTAGTAGAATGAGTATGTGTTTTCTCTGCTTGTGTGGCTTTGTCACTGCAACATTGTTTACCCGGGCACAGTACAAGTCTTTCAACAATTTGTAGTGGCAGTAATACAAAGCTTAACACTTGCAATAACAACCATTTTGTTGTCCTTAGATATGGAGAAGCAGAGCCGTGATATAGTAGTGAAACAAAAAACAATATGGAAAGCATATAAGAGGGTAGATCTGCTACATGAAAGGAAAGCAAATGTTTTTGTTGCTTCCAACTGAATTGACTATCCCCTTTGAATCTTGGGGAAGCCAACAGACCACAGGAAGAACTTAATGTCGGCTCCATCTTGAAACCAATAGCTACCACAAGCAATCAGTCTTGATTTGGGCCAAATGAATTAAAAGAAGAAAAGAATAGGGTATCTCAATTTTCATCTTCAATCTCAACTGTAAAATAATACAGGTTCAAAATCTAAGAGGCAAAATAATTTGTCGCCTTTCAAAAAGCAAGAAATATTTGATTTCTGTAGCCCAATAGAATTGCACCAACTGTAGTCTTACTCAACAACTCATCAAGGATACGCGAGACGCAGTGTCGGGTCAAAGGCAAGCAGGGATTGGTACATCGAGTGCCCTCTACAAAGGAGATGCATTTCTCATACGCCATTCTTGTGGTGTGTGGCTACAATAGAGAAAACCAGAGTTAAATGAGCCCCAGAAGGTGTAATTTAACAGCGATTCCCACATGAAGTTTTTTTTTTTTTTTAAATGACAGCTTATCACATTCCCCTCATGGAATACAAGGCAACTTTTTTTTTTTTTGATAAATTGGAGGGTTTACTGATAAGCTAGCACAGGCCACCCTGACCTACTGATAAAAAAGGAACTTAGTTTGCAGATTTTGTAGTCACTTTTTTCAGGGCACTCCACAAGCTGTGAAGACTATGCAAATTAGGGAGTGAGTAAATGTGGAACTGAGCATTGCATCAGTCAATTTCCTGTTCAAGGGAGCCACTTAAGGCTTTTTCTGATTTAACTTTTCTCCAGCTTTGTTTAACAGCAGAAAGGCAGCAGCAAACACAGTTTATGGATTGAAAGTATAACAAAATGTGTATACAGCGGCTTTGTCCATGTGACCTAAATGAAAAACATTCCTCCGTTCTATTTATCCAGTGAGGAGAGATGCATTTTTCTATACAGTCGTATATTCACATGTTGTGGATGAATAATGTGCGGTCAATAAAACTGCCATTACTGAATTAATCTACTGCCACTATTGATTTAGTGGCAGTACACGTCGATACACGTCGATGTGTATCCCCAAAAGTTAATTTGTAGTAGGCTGCATGGTGTATTCAATGAGTCATACTAAATGTCCTGAAGGCACGATAAAAGGAATAAGTAAACTGTTGGCAATAAAATGTCATACCACCATTTTTAAAATACAAATGTATTCGACATGCCATCAACAGAAGCTAACAAACTGAATCCGTATTATTGAGCCAGTCTGCCATAAAGTGTTCCGGAGGCAAACCTGAGGAGCTCCTTCTGTGGCGGCCTGCCTCCGCTCCCTGAGCTGTCGGTGGAGCAGGGCTTCCACACCGTACCGGCGACGGTAACGCCGCAGAGCTTTCAGCTTCTTTAAGTTCTCCCTCTCCTTCATAGACAGCCCCTCAGGCCCGGTGAGCAAACTGCTCCCTATAGTTAAAACACATGAATCATTAGAGCCTTTATCTGGCTAAATCTGAAGAAAATAAACAAAAATGAGGGAAAGTAAAGGGGATCACTCTACCTAGAGTCTCGTGCTCCACCTTGCGGCTGTGCAGGTACCGACGCTTCTTCTCCTTGAGCAGGTGCTGCAGGCGTTTGAACTGGTCGATGTAGAGGGACTGGAGGCGGATGAGCTTCTCCCTGGTGATCAGCGCCACCTCCTCTGCAGTGTACACTCCTGCATGCCTGCAGTAAACCAGACGGAAAGACATAGCAGACGCAGTCAGAGACCTGACAACTCTTAAGAGATATTTACTCCCATTCATCAGAAATTAGGATTTAGATCAATGCAGAGCTTTATATCCCATGCCTATATTAATAAAAACTGGTGTAGACAAAATGTATTTTATTAAACATGCAACAAACAAGTAGGTGCTAGGCGGTATAGCCTAAAATATATATTACGGTATAATTTTAAGCACGGACGGTAACTGTATACATCACAGTATATTCGTTTTTCTTAAAATTTCAATATAAATGCTTCTGAAGGGGTACAGTCCTGGTATGGCAATTGCTGGACTCCCAGCCAAAAGGTTGTGGGTTCGAGCCCCAGAGTCGGCTTACATGTAAGCATCCTTGAGCAAGATGCCTAACCCCTCTCTGCTCCATGTAATAGAACAATGTAATTGTAAGTCGCTTTGGATAAAAGCGTCTGCTAAAAGCTGCAAATGTAAATGCATGGCAGCCACTACTCTTAACTGTATTACTAGGACATATTTAACATTAGTACAGAGGTATTTTAAGAACATTTATTGTATGAAACTGCAATAATAGAAAAAGAGCAAAACCTCCTACTTCCTGTTTAGAGTACGAGTAGCAATAACGTGTCCAGACAGTCAAGAAGGATATGCGTGATAGTTTATTATCGTATGTTTATCATGCTCTTTCTACGAGTTTGATTAAAAAAGTCATCTGGTCATACAAAGAGTTATTTTACTCTCCTTATCGCCATCTCAACTAAATTTCTCTCATCTTTTCAAGGCACTCACTAGTGAAAGCGGCATGTGCCCTTTCTTCGTCTGAGTAAGCTTCGCAGATATCTTTTGGTCTGCCTCGAGTTTCCAATTTGAAGAATTTCCACATGGCTGACATCTCCATAGTTTGTAGTTTCAAGCTATGCTGTGCGTTTTTGACCGTATGTAGTAGGGCACGTCGGTTATTCTTTCTGGCAGACTAGGCACGTTTAATGCACTGCTGCCTGTGCGAGATTTTGACTATACCATTCAGCATGGTATAGTCAAAATCCCTACCGTAGGGGAAATTCATAGCGTATTTTCTATACAGTTTATACTGTCCACCCCTAATAGGTGCTTGCAAAATTTATTTACCATGAAGGTTTTTTTCTTCTTAAAATTGGCTCAATTTTGGTGCTAGTTTACAAGAGGTCATTGTTAAGGTGTATGTATAAAATGTTTCATGTTTTCAACTCTTCCTATGACCCCATGCTACGCTGTGTCACCTGCAGCCAATATGTTACTTCATCTTTCCTATACTGCATTGTCAAACCCTTACTGTGGTTTAGCTGCACCTATGCAATATGTAGCAGCCAATCGGTCTGCCCTGGGGAGAATATCTACTTTCCCTTCACTGAATGAAAACAGTAGGCGAGTCATGGCAAACATGGAGTGAGTGCCTGGGGAGTGGCTTAGCCGAGGATATTGGCATGTAGTCTAGTTCTGCCCTCTAGCATTTAAAAATGACGACTTACTTCAGAGGATCCTCGTGGTCACTGTCTATACTGTCAGCCTCACTGTCAGGGTCTCCTCTCCACGTCTGGTCCAGCACCAAGGGACCCTGCTCCTCCTCACTAAAACTGTCCTCATCTGTAGTTACAAGGGAACAGTTTGAAAAATACAAAAACAAGCCTATACATAAAATTGCAAACTGTATGCATAAATTAGAAAAGGCCCTCATTTTGATGAGGAGGCTAAATCAATAATACAACATTAAGGATTCCACGGGGCAGAATATCCTGGCTGTTTCGGATGTTACCCACCTAAAATGCGGCTAGCATCACTGCGGGCTACTTCAAGGCCGTGTGTATCTGCACGGCTGTAACCACTGAGCTGCGAAAGTAGTGCTTCTGGAGAGGGACCGGGGGATGCTTTTCTCATCTGAGCACGGAGAGCCATTGCGTTCCTCCGAGCGTGCTCCACACAGAATGTCACTCTAAAACGGGGGAAGGAAAAACAAACAAAAAAAAAAACACAATGTACATCTGTCTACCATAATAGACAGTATTTATACAAAGTAGAGGTGCACCGATACCATTTTTTTAACGAACTAACCATTATTAGGTACTCAAAATGTTTATTCGAAACAAATTAATGGTCTGGCTAACTGACAAATATAGTTTATCTAGCTTGGCTGAGTAAACATTAAGGGGGAAGATTTTTCGTTCGCTCTCAACACTAGTACATGGCACTGAGAAATTTCCAAGCTGTGGAAGCCAAGGTAGGGAATCTGACTCCATTGCTTCTCCAGTACTATGCAATGTGTATATTTACAACACTGACGTGATAACGCTTTACCGCATTCCGTTTCGTGTGAAATGGAGAGAAGCAGAGCCGTGATATAGTAGTGAAACAAAAAACAATACGGAAAGTATGTAAGAGGGTAGATCTTCTACATGAAGGGAAAGCCAAGGTTTTTGTTGCTTCCAACTGAATTGACTATCCCCTTTGAATCTTGGGGAAGCCAACAGACCACAGGAAGAACTTAATGTTGGCTCCATCTTGAAACCAATAGCTACTACAAGCCATCAGTCTTGATTTGGGCCAAATGAATTGGAGAAAAAAAGAATAAAAAAATCTTCAATCTCAACTGTAAAATAATACAGGTTTAACTTGAAATTTCCGAGCTGTGGAAGCCAAGGTAGGGATTCTGACTCCATTGCTTCTCCAGTACTAGGCATAGTGTACATTTACAACACTGACGTAACGCTTTACTGCTTTGCCGTATTCCGTTCCGTGTCTGGACAGGTTGCTATGCTGCGAACACACCAGTCTTCGCGATTTATTATTTTGGGACATTAATTTCATGTGTGAAAGGAGACAGAATCAGTGGTCCCCCATGTTTTTGGGTTATTAATAAACCGAAGACAATGTGGAATCCAATAGCCATGGTTTCTTTCGGTCGACAACTACGACCCAAAGCATTACACTTTGGAGTGCATGTGATGCGCTGTAGGTACTCATGACCAAACACACTCATTGTCGTGGCGAAGGAAAAACAAAAACTTTTGCTTTGTAAGTGCTATTAAATATGTGTTGCGTTTATGACACAATTAATGCAAAGTTCATATATATTATACAGTAAATAAATAGGAAATGTTTGATGTAAAGGTTAAAATGAATGTGAATTAACAGTTAAAGATTTTGTCAATTGTGTTTTTTGTTACTCTCGGAACTAAAGTTCTCTGTGGTTTCCACTACAGCGTAATTGGTTGGTGGGCCAAGGAAAGTCTAACGTGAGCATGTTACAGCGCTCTGCTCATTGAGTTTAAGTTATGCTGTCGTTAAGGGCCAAGACGAACAGTGAAGTATTTCCCAAAGATTTAAGAACCTCTTTTCAGGACAAGCAGCCAACAAGGTATTTTATCTTACATGTGAAGCTTTATTTATATTCGCGCTAAGCGCAATTTGTAATTTTCTTTGTCTTTGGTAATGTTTATTTCACGTGTTTACTATGTTCATTCATATGGTTCTCACGGCATGACGTGGATGCACTAAGTGCGTAAGATCGAAGCAATAAATGCCCGTTTCAAAGAACAACCGGTGTCTGTGTTGTCGTGAAGAGAGCTACATGCAACATCTATCCATCCAATATTTAGTACATTTTCCACTGGACATTTTGGCCATTGATATTTTCACCTGCCGGATAACGTAGAGTGTACTCCTAATTGGAAGCATTAAATTATGATTTCGATACCAAGTATGAGTATTTACAATGCAGTATCGGCCGAAAAGAGTATTAACGAGTAGTATCGGTGCATCTCTAATACAAAGTATGGAAGACTTCTAAGAAAGGGAGCAACAATTGCTACTAGCAAAAACTTGGTTATTACACTCACCCATCTTTTTTCTCCACTTTTGGGGCAGCATTAGGACAACGCTTGCCATTCTTAGTGGAGACATAGCTGCATTGTTTGTAGGGGGCGTTCTTGTCCTCCAGTATGTGTTTGATACAGAACTCCAGGCCATCCAGACGAGGTTGGGAGCATGGCCGCTGAGAAAAGGAGCAGACTTGAGGCTCCTGAGGTCGGGCTGTCTGAGTCACCCGGCCTCTGCTTGACGGCAGAACGTGGATGCGTATCCGATTCATTGCAAATTCTGGAGAGCAAATATTGGAAATCAAAGATAACATTAGAACACTGACGACTAACGTTAGCGAACATGTTTTGAATAGGCAAGTATTACTGTCCATTTCCTTTCTAATGCACAAAAGCCACACGTCTCTTGACTTGATGGTTTAGCAAATGTCAGTCAGTCTCATCTCACTCACCAATTGGCTATGCTAGCTTTAGTTTGGTAAATGATTATACAGTTCAATACATACGAACAACAAAACCACATTCAGACCACACCGCAAAATCCTTATTATGGTCAATGGCTAAATCCAAAGCACACCACATCATTACAGGAGTTTGAACCTGGGATTTAACATATCTCTAGGCCTGTTCGTAACTTACAAGCAGGTAACGTTAACACGTCACGAACGAGGTTAACGCATCTCTAAATATCCCAGGTGTCTAAACCACAACTGCCTACATTATTCTAAAGGTCAAGGACGGTACCGTAACATGGCAGTCTCGTACAAACAGAAGGGTTGTTTGTGCAGCTTATGTTGTAACAGCCCTATTCCTGGCTGCATATGGTTACCGTACTGGTGTAAATAAACACTCTGGTTACCGGTCATGTCGGCTGTGAACGTTAGTTCTCTGCTTAAAAGTAACGTTAGTTACGGTTTTACCGATGAATATAATTTCACGTAAACTGAAACGGAAAAGCGTGGTTAGACTGACTACCTATTTTGTACCATGTGCATCCTGTTAAATCTTATCAGGCGCCACACCGAGTTTAAGGCCCGCCTCTTTTCACTGCGTCACAGCTGCTTGCTATGTGGCTACGTTGTCGCCATCTTGAATTAACAATGGATAGTGTTGGCTATCACAAACGCTTTACAAAAAGAGTAAAATTGTGTGTTTTTTTTTAACCAGGGAATAATATTATGCCATTCTCTAATATTCATAAAATGTGTCAATACCGAAAGACGAAGACTGAACTCATCGTTCTAGTAAACAAAGGCTTACCTTCGTTCTAGCCGACCAACTAAGCATAGCTCCTGTAGCATACTGCGACGTTTTTCCCGCATTCCCCAACCACTGCCCCAGCACCAGCAGCGACAATCTGAACCCGCCCACCTCGGATTTTTATTGGTGGAAAGTCTAGTATTTAAAACGAGTCTAATTGTCAATCATTTGTTTATGCAAAATAACCACGTTAAGAAATTTGTATGTTTTTTTATTGACATGGGATTATATCAATCACATAAAAGGAACAGTTTTCACAAACAACCTTTTTTTAACTGAAACAAGATCCCAAAATGATTAAAGTTCAGACCTGAGTGTCACCCAAACACTTAACACCAAAATGTGACAAAATATGAAATTTGAGCATATAGCTGTGATTTTGCATTGATGGTTGCACAAGTATTTTCCTTCCATTTTTCTCACTCTTACGTTTATTTTGAAATAACTCCTTTCAAGAGAGTTTAAGAATATGCAAGTTGGAAGATTAAAAAATATATATCTTAAAATACAAACAGAAGAAGAAATGTTCCAACATGGTAATTATATAATGGAAATCTATTCTAATAGTCAAGGGATGTAACACCTGTCCATTGCTTACTAGGCAATCTTACTGGGAAAGATTCAGTGCATTTTGGTTTTTCAGTAACAACCATAAATTGAAGGAGCATTGGAGCAACTATTGTAAACCTCTGCTGCCTGAGCAAGGAGCTTTAAAAATATATTACAATGTTTACTCTGATTTTTTAGAAATGCATTACTGAGTCAGCCCTAAAACAAATATTTATGATAAAGAAAAAAGCAATCCACAGCAGATAGAGCAGTAATACCATACAATCAAATACATATATAACTTTACATGATTTAACTGTACAGATATCCTCATGTCTAAAAGCACCTCTTTCACAATTCATACATTTTTCTCCGAAATTAGGCAGTATTGTAGCAAGGTATGCCAATTTCCACATTTAAGGGATGCATTGTATTTTTCACACATAAAACACTGAGCAAGACCATAAGCAACAGTTTGTAGGGATTCTCATTGTTTCCTGTTTCATTGCTAAATGGATTTATTCACTGGCTAAGAGTCTATAGCGGGAAATCCCTTCATTCATCCAGTCATTTTGAAAGTACAGTGAATGTGGAGTAAGACAATGTCAACCCGATTAAAGGTGAACCAAGTTAGATTTTCACATATTAATCTAGCCTGTAGTTGATTATGGGTGTAAAGTTAATCTCTACTCAATTCATTCTTAGTTGGTTTTGTTATTGTGGCCTCAGTTTTTTCAGTGTTAGGACATAAGTCTGGAGAGGGCAGGGGTTACTGGACTAAAGCAGTGCTCCAAATAGAACTGAGGACGAAGCTCATGCTCTATTTTTGTTTAGATTCAGAACTCTAGTTAATCTTACTCTGCATTTAAATCAAATGGACATTAATGCCGACATACATTGGAAGTTTACGCCGCTATATTTTCTTCCCAAAAGGCATATAAACTCAAGACCTCCATTAAGAACAGACAGAATAGCACAATATCTGGCTCAAAACAACAACGCTTGCATTACTCCTAGAAATCTTATATTGGTTGCAAATACTTTGTAGAACACGATGTGTGGTGTTTGGTCAGGATAAAGTAAACACCAAACTAATAACTAAAAAAATAAAAATAAAAATAAATCTTCTGCCATATAATAGCATTGGCATGTTTTTAGGAACTGTTATCTCTTAATGAGCCATGCCAATTCTTTATACAGCGGTTGAATAAAAACAAGTCTGTATATTCATATGTATTATTATTCTATTAACTCTCACAAACACCAAGCTCTGGAAGACACCACTTGAGAGAATAGACAAAATTTTGGGATAACTCAAGGATAACTCATTATATTAATATTAGTTGTATTTACCTGGCTCTATTAAGATGAGGAACTTCCTGATACGCACCCTACCGTCACTGAATCTAGTTTTATGTTCACTGTAGTAAGATTCAACATTGACAGTTCGTGCAGTGTGACCAAACCCTATAAGATAGGTGTTGCTAATCATAGACATACCATGGTGTAAACTTTATCCATTAGTGTATTTGTTAGTAATTACATTTTTTTACAACCATTTAAAACAATGACTGCAATGCTCAGAATCTAAAAACAGAAGTACTTGCATCTGTAATTTACATGAACCTTTGTATCCTTTCATTACAAAATGTAAAAATATGTTTGAAACATTTTACAACCTTTGTACATCAGTTTACCAAATAATGCACATAATTACAAAAACAAATATTAACAAAACAGGGGTCAGGGCTGTTTGAGAAAAAAAAAAACAAAAAAAAAAACAAACATTACATACATGGCTTATGAGACATGCACTCTTAAACTAGCCTGTACAGTCTTTGCCCCTGTCCAAAAAAGGAAAACAAAAAAAGGGAGGCCTCTATTTTTTCCTCCCCCAAAAGGACAGCGCTTCTGAAATACCATTCCATTAATAAATAGTATACTATAAAAACATTATAAAAAGACATCGCTAGCAAGACTAAACAAGAATTATTTGATGCGGTTTCTCTACACTCAAGACATTGACTTATTTTAACAGTGATGGCTATAAGCTGGGTCCAATCATCACATTTCATTTGACTTGATAGAAAAGTAATAACATCAAAAATATTTTTTTTACACTTTTCTGATAAATATTTTTTTCTGCTCTTTTTCAAGCCTGTCATTATTGCCCGATAAAACAATAAAAACAAAAAAGTTAAAGAGATTTCAATTATGTCAGGAGTACATTTCTTTGCTGTCAAGCTGAAACCCCAACACATTACCACAAACATGGGGCTTCAAAATCTTTACGCAACAACGCTGATGTTTATGACAGCATGTTTAAAGTACGTATCGCACCCCGGGTAAGGTATTCATTTGGGTAATGGAGGCAACGGGGGAGGCGGTTCCGAAGGCAGGGGCGGGGGCCTCGAGTTGCTCCCCCTTGAGCCGCCACCGTACCGGTAATCCCCATATTGAGATCTATAGTCAAACATAGGTGGCTGGGAAGGCTGCACACCCTGGGCACTCAACAGGGAGTTCAACATCTCAAAAGTGTCCTGGTACTCATTCGACTGTCCGCCACCCGCTGCGTTGTGGCCATTCGTGTCCGTCTTGTCCCCCTTTGTGTGTGTATAGCCGCCTTGGTGATGGGGCAGGCCCAAGGCAGGCAGGATGTCCGGAGCGTGGCCGAGCGCGTGCCCGGAGGAGGAAGATAAGGACGGCAGCTGGTAGGCGTTTCGAGAAGACTTGTTTACCTTGTTGAGTGGGTGGGGGCCGGCGGAGGGGTCCGGGGCGTGCGCCCTCTTTCGAGAGGCAGAGGACGAGGAGCTCATGCGGGAGGAGTCACTGGGGACCTTCTTGCTGCTTCCCAGCACTCCGCCGGTCCCAGACGAGTGTTTATGTGATGAGGAAGAGGAGAGCGAGGCACTGCTAGAGGAAGAGTGGTGGTGGTAAAGGTGATGGTGGTGGTGGTGGTTGGAGCGTTCCCTGTGCTTGTCCCTGCTCTTGCCTTCCTCCCCCAAGCTGCTCCGTGGCTTCTCGGGCACCCGTATTCTAACCTTGATGTCCTGATCCTGGCCCCGGACGCTTCCGCCCCCAGCCAGGGGGAGGCGCATCTTCAGGGAGCTGCGGTCGTGCCTCTCTTTCTCCAGGGGGATTTTGAGGATGATGGGCGAGGGGTTGTTCAGTTCAGTGGAGGAGGAGGAGGAGGAGGAGTGGGAGGCAGACTGTGGGTGCTGCTGGCGCTCTTTCCTCTGCTGCTGTCCGATGAGGGCCTGGGCAGCATTGGCATAGTCCCGCTTTACGCTGGCCTCCATGTTCTCCAGCTTCCTCTTCTGGGCGGCCAGGACGTCAGCGTTCTTGGCGCGGTACTCGCTCAGCGACACCTTGGCCGGGGCGTGGATCTCGTTGTTGGGCAGCGGTTGCTGCGGCTCAGAGCCGCCCTTCCCGCCTGGATGCCAGTGCTGGGCGCTACCGGAGGCACCGTGGTCCTTGTCACTCGCGGAGGACGGAGACGCGGAGGAGGGGGGGCCCGAGAG
This sequence comes from Percopsis transmontana, assembly GCA_025447815.1. NCBI lineage: Eukaryota > Metazoa > Chordata > Actinopteri > Percopsiformes > Percopsidae > Percopsis > Percopsis transmontana. Next base: position 420 of record JAOEHI010029776.1, on the reverse strand, counting down.
GCTCATGAGGCCTGCCAGCGTGGTCTCGGACGAGGCCATGGAGATCATGCTCATCATGGTGTCAGTCTGGTCGCCCTCTTCGGGGACTTTGGACTTTCCTTTTGGCGTCTGACCGGCAGCCTGGAAAGTAGGACACAATCGCAGTGCATCAATACATCATTTGGGCTGCATTCTGGACAATAATAAGGAACAGAGAAAGCCATAGCCGTATGTTTTACCTTCCAGTTGCGAATTCGTTTTAACCGGTTCGGGGTTTTCTCCAAGATCTGCAAGAACTCATGTGTGAGCTCTGTAGGAAATTATTAAAAAAGGTCAAATAAAAAATTTATAAGATTCTAACATCTTTTTACATTTACAGCATTTAGCAGACGCTTTTATCCAAAGCGACTTACAATTAGTACATTTGTCAACAGTTGAACC
>JAOEHI010029766.1:3050-24886 GCA_025447815.1 Percopsis transmontana | reverse complement strand
CCCGCGTCTCCGACCGAGGGTGCGCCCCCCCGAGAGACAGACCCCGAGAGAGAGAGAGAGAGCGAGAGAGAGAGAGAGAGTCATGTTGTGTGTATGCGTAGAAGTAGGTGCAACCTGAGTCCTGGGCTCAGGTTGCACACAGGATGTGTTTGTGTGTGTGTGTCTTCACCAGTAGGGGGTGGGAAGAGGCTAGGTACACAATGGCGGTGGCGAAACAGGAGCCCCTGCCCCCCCTTACAGACACAGCTAGGCCCCCTCGTAACGGTGTCACCAATGATGTCATCGCCCCATATCCGTAACATACGATAACTGTGCACACCTGCAGGGGAGCCCGGTCATCCAGTTGAATGGCCCTGCTATGCAGCTCATGTGACCGTTGTTTTGACAAGGTTACTTGGGAGCAATCTAATAATGATACCTCTGTTATGCCCCCCCCCCCCCCCAACACACACTTACACATATACACATCTTTTTTTTCCTGTTGATACTCTTCTAGTGTAGTGTTTTCTTGTTTCTTACTATTCACTGAAAGTGTTTGTATACAATAATGATAACCTGGCTTTAAGTCTATATTATATACTGTATAGACTTGATCTCATCCCCTTCCCAGACATTTTATTCAGTCAAATTCTGTTCATTTCTGTTGCCCAGTCCAGGTCAAACGGGTCAAAACACCAAAATGTTTTGAGATCTATAATTGAGTGTGTGCCAAATGACAGTGATTAGTCATTTAAACATTGACGTGTCCGCTTGACGTACTGTAACCCTTTAGGGTTGAGGCTGTGGCTACAGGCAAGATTGATACTCAGTAGCGAAGCATTGGATGTCTATGGAAAACATCAACAACATCAAGGGGGGTACAGGAAATATTAGCGTTTCTTTTTTTCTTTCTGTATATATTTATTTCCGTTGTTTCTTTGAGACTAGCTTTTGTTGCCTCTCTTTCATCAACACAAAGCGAGGGGAAAAAGGAGAGCCATACAAATGATGTGACTAAAGTGGAGAACGGGCCTTGAATTCACAACATCACAAGAATGTGCCGCTCCTGTCTGAGTGCCCTATTTCACTCTGACTGAAATAATTATATAACATACAGGAAGTAGATAGCAGCCTTTGGTAATTTTTTAATTGTTTGCACTTAGAGAAAAACGGGGGATAAAAACAGGGTTAGATGAAAGGCAGCACATTGTATACTTCTTAGGGCACAGAGATCAAACTTTAAGCCACAGTAAAAAGTATGGGTCTTCATGACACAGTGATAAAATACACACATACATAGGGAATTAGGTATGTGTCAGAAATGTCTCAAGCATCCACAGATTATATCAAATAAAATGTCTTCGTTGTTTGACTCAATAGCAATAGATTCACATGGCGTGTACGTAATTCAAAGCTACTTTTTCATTCTCTTTGTTGGTAAAGGGACATGTAAAGTAAACTTGTTTAGTTTAAAAGCTGCTTATGCCTAGTGCACACAATTTTCCTGTCTAAGCCAAAGGTTTAACGTCGGCAACAAAACACTCCAGAGCAGAGCCAAATCGCGCCGCTCCAGAGCGGAGCCAAATCACCGCGGGTTCTCGTCACTGACAATCGTTAAGTGTGAGGAGGTCAGCTCTGACTCAAATTTGAGCTTTCCCAGACCCCAAAACATTTTTAAGCAAATGATTGACACCAATTCCTGTAGTGTATACAGATGAGTAACTTCCTTTTACTGGCTATGCAGAATAGAAAATCATTGCTGCCCAACACTTCTGTTCTTTGTATTTTGTCAAATCTTTAAATTTTTAAACAAACTTTAAAGTTGTAATGTTTTTTATTGTATATCTATACATACTATATAGTTTGTATCTGGTTCTATTGAGACCTCTGGCCTTTAAAGCTACATGGTAACTGTAATTACATTAGACCAGGCCAGATGACTTGCCTGGGCCCGGGACGAGATAATCTTAGATGGGCCCAGATCTCTACTTTTCCCTTGCTCTTCCTCTCCTCTGCTATTTTTTCCACAAATAGGCCTATTTTAAATTAAAAAAAATAAATGATTCCATAATTGAATGAGGGCCCAGTTCTGCCCCCCCACCCCCCCACCTACCATGGGCCCAGTACAACAGACACGTTTGTCCCCCCCTATCGGCGGGCGTGCATTAGACGCATAACACTGTGTTCAGTGGCTTGACAGCATTTTGGCAAAAGAAAACAGACACTTCTTGTGTTTCTGTGTTACAACGGAGTTTACAGTATCTGATGCTCATTGTCGGGGTTTCCTCCAGATAAAAGATCTTGGTATTGTAGTGTGCACACCATTACAACAACAAAAGTGTGTTACCAACTTTAATTGACCCTTTGTCTTGAGCTTGCTGGCTAAAAAAAGCGTTTGTTAGCACATTCTACTTCAGAGCAGTGGACCTGTCATATAAATCAAGGGTGTCTGCTCTGCATTTATTATAGGTCTGTTTCACTAGTTGCTTGCTTCACTAGTTTTGTCAAATACTGCTATAACAAAATGGAACAGACCCATGGTTAATGTTGGGAGATACACCTGTGTTTACCATACTATGACACCTCTGTGAAAAAGGTCCATTGAGGTGTAATGTCAAAACTCACTATCCATTTGGGGACTCGGAGGTACTACAGGGCATACATGAAAAAAAATAATATAATATAATAATAATAAAAACAGTGCTTTGACATGTCCAACTAATAATTTACTTGTTATATTGTGTGATTGTATGATCAAATCCTATATTTATGTATATCTCTTCTGTAGTTATGTGTTTTAGTAAAGGGGTGTCCATGGAAATTTATTGAAAGAGGGTACAGAAGCCAAAACCGTTTGAGAACCATTGCCTTTGAGCAGTGTTTTTTAATCACTGTTTTACTACATAAATGGCCCATAGCTTGGGAACCATTGTCCCAGGAGGAACAGGTTTGTCTTGTCTTTGATAAAAATTACTAGTCGTATGTGTAGTGATATATCAATATATGCTTTAATAGGAAAAAATTAAAATAACGTTGAAGATCATGTTTGACATATCTGGATTAAAAGATGTTTAAAAGACATTTGAAAACAGTAGACTTTAGTTGAAGGTGAATACCAACCATCTTGGGAAAATAAACCGGGAAGAGAGGGAAGGATATCTAAAAAGATTTATAAAAGAAAGGGTTGAGAGAATACAGTTTGAAATGAAAAATAGCAAAGGGACACGGAAAGGGAGGGAACACCTAGTGAACTTTTCCAAAGGAAATAGGAAAAGAAAGAATGAGAGCCTTTTAAAATAAAGGCAGGAAGCGGCTCGGAGACTGCAATGTCAAAAGCTTCCCGCCATGGCAACGGTAAGTCTGCTGCTGGCTATGTGCGTCACGCATACACACACAAAGACACACATACACATGTTCTCTCTCTCTCATTTAATAGGCACCTGTAGGTATGTACATAGAGAACCCCTCCACACACACACACACACACACACACACACACACACACACACACACACACACACACACACACCAACATTACACTTGTGCCTCACGATCACAATTGTATTGTGAACCTTTAATGTGCTCTGCCGTGATGCCCGTGCTTGCTTTGTAGCCTGTGTGTGATCTAGGAGTCTTAGCATTCATTACTATAGAGGGCAGTTTGTTTAAAAGGTGAATACGAAACGTGTAGGAATGGCTTGTTGACTTTAACATCTGCTGTATTTATTTGTTTTTAAATATAGTGTGTAATTCTGGCCACTGGGGAGGCAGCGCGACGCAATTGATCCACGGCATGCTCCCAAACGGGGTCCCAGGGGGTCACCGGCATGTATGTGCCCTTGTGAATCATCCAATCACATGCTTTTAATTTGAAGCACAATGCTTGTTTAAAAGTAGTTATTTTAAAACCAGGGCTTTTTAATGGCGATTGGCAGCAAAACACTTATTATGCATCTATGCACTCCATACTGTATGGAAATACCCTGCGCAAAATGTGAAGAAAAAGTATACTAGATTCTATTCTATTTACAAAGAGGCAATTGGTAAAATATACCATTTGTCGCCATGTAGCTGTTTCCTTAACCAAATCTGTTCCTCTAGCACTTGGATTCAGTGAACCAACGTCTCAACCACTAGATTCCTAATTGCATCTGCCATGTTTGGGATGACTTACTGAAAAGCACCAATCATACTCTCCGCTGCCTAACTGAATCACATCAGTGTGGATAATGGCTAGCTAAACCAAGGCAATAGCACGAGTTGGCATGTTTGGTTTTAGGCATGCTTGATTGTTCATTTTTCTGTTTTCTACCGAATTAACTCCGTGGTGCTCAGTTATGTATTATTCTGTGGTGTTCTCTTATAGCCTGTCCTGGTTTGTTCCGTTTTCTTATATTATTCTTTCTTTTATTCTGTTTTCTATTTTTACCCTGCCTTCTTTATTGTCCCAACCCAACCTCACTGAGTGCCAGCTAATAACCCATCGCTCCACCTCGGGTGTCTAAAACTAGGCCGTTGTATTTTACTGTCTTAAACTAGGCCATTGTATTTTATTGTCTCACATCTAGTTGTCAAACAATAATACAAAAAAGTAATTGCCGTTCAATGTCTGTCAGCATGATGCTCAGATAATGAATTGACTACAGTAGGTGTATTAATGGGTCCCCCTTGGCCAGAGGTGACCTGTGCTTATTGGGGAGGTCAGTCATTTCTGAGTAAGTTGTCTGTCTCAGTAATAGGGCTAATTAGGTCTAATTGTTCCTGTGGTATAGTCGCCCCCCCCCCCCCCCACACACACACACACACAGACACACAAACATACACTGATATTTTCTAAGCATTGGTAGTGCATCTAAAAATTGCAATATCGTATAAAAAGTTAGCGTTCAGAAATGTAATGTAATTGAAATGTAAGACTATTGTCACTCTTTTTTTTCTCTCCTACACACAAACGAATCTCATCTAAATTCTGGCCTTCCTATTGAATGAGGATGTCATCTACGCCTGCTTGAGCCAATCAGTGAGAGTGGGAGGGCTGCGTTGCAGACTGCAGAGCAGACTGCAGAGCAGAGTCAGAGGAGGAAGTGATATAAACATGATTGTTATTCTGTATATTTATGTGTAGTGCATAAATTATTTAAAATCGAATCAAATTGTGATCTCAAAATCAATATTTTAGTGCTATTTGTGCTAGGTTATGCTTGATGAGTGTGTGAAAATAGAAGCTGAATGATAATTGTGCCCTTGTTTGAAGGGTATTTAAACTGACTGGTCGACATTAAGTGTGTGTGTGTGTGTGTGTGTGTGTGTGTGTGTGTGTGTGTGTGTGTGTGTGTATGCGTGACTGTTGGCTGAACTTTGAATCACATCTGAGCTGTTTGTTGCCAGAAGCTGGAGGTTGAGCACACCACGCATCTCTAGCCAAAGGCCTGGTATCTATTTGGATATCGGTGTGTCAATCAACATACAGCATGTAACCACAGGGTACAGACAATTCTGAATGTTTATGATCAGGGGATCTTTAGCTCCCCTGTTTACAAGTTAGTACTAAATTACCACAAACTACTAGTGTAAACTGCTGCCTGTTTCTATTCTTTATAATATTGATGTTTTTGAGCTTTGTCCTCCAATTTTCTACTCATTACATGTACAAGTGCCAAGTCTTTTAGATTTTAGGTGGCAGTTATACTATGTGACTCGTTTTATAGATTGGTGCTTTTGTGCTTTACAGTCAATCAAAACAATTTTGATTGACTGGTATCCTATTGTATACTATCATTAATAAGTGAATCAACAAACAACCACACTAATTCTATCCATAAATCTCTCTTAAAACCTAAAACTGTATGCAGAAATACTAGGTTGATTTGTAATGGTGGTTGTGCAGTGTTAGCTGCAAATTGCGTTGTGCGTTGCTGTGTTTTAGCAGAAACGTAGATTGCATTTCAAAATAGAGGTTACCGTTGTCATTTCCATTCTGGTTTTTAATACTTTGTGCCCTGGCAGTGCAAAATCCGAGCTCTTGTAGGTACAAAATGGGTACAGAAACTATAGCTGTAGTGACACGCAAGGTGCATGGTGTTATTGGTAGGGAAACAGGAGATGGGTAGCACCAGCAGGTTAGCAAGGTTATACTCTTGTTTGTACGTCAGAGGCATATGGCACGGTTGGGAAAAGGTAATAAACTACAGATACCTTCAGACAAATGATGAAATTTTTCAGAATACTCAGACACTTTACATGATCAAAAAGCAACAGACATGTAACACGCAACATCAATCACACATTAAAAGCTGTTCTGAAAAGGTTGGTTTTGATTAGTGATTTGAACATGGGCAGGTTGGTGCAGTCTCTGATATGTTGGGGAAGAAAGTTCCAGAGTGAGGGGGCAGCTATGGAGAAGGCTCTGTCTCACCAGGTCCTTTGCTTGGTCTTGAGTGGTGGAGACAGGTGGAGGCAAATTCTACAAAATCATACTCAAATACAGTATCAGTAAGTTATATATACAAGAAACTACATTAACATTTTCTGTACTGTATCTATTCATTTGGATTTGATCATTTTGGCCTTGTTTTAAGCAAACATGACATGTGAAAACATTATAGCGGAGTTGTGACGAGACACAGCGTTGAGTGCCTATACAGTTATAAATAAAGTAGTAATAATAAAGCATCTTGTCTCATAGAAACCTCTCAGACACGGAAGCTCTGTAACATTGAGGCTGAACAGAGATGTGTTTTACCAAGCACTGTAGCGGCAGCAGAGGCAATAGAGACCTTCTGAGTTTAGGAATGGAGAGGTGGATTAGAGAGGGGAGCATTGGCCTGGTTTTGGGTTTGAGGCTTTGAGGCCCAAGGTTATGGACCATTGCATTATTTTATTATGTTTTCCCTAGATTATAATTCAGATAATGCTTACATTTTTTTTTTAAACTGCTGTGCCGGTGGCAAGAAAACATGATTTTATTGTCGTGGTTGTCTTGGTTTTATGCAAACATATACAGTAGAGGGCCTTGGTTACTGGGGGCTAGGGGATCAGAGATCCTTCATGAAATATGACCTGTATGCGGCCCAGCGGAGCTGAACTGAGACAACCAGGGTCAGTTTCAGCAGGCGAGGTGCTGGCAGGAGCTGAAACATGGCTCCAGACACAGGGACACATTTGCAGGTAACAGTTCACTCTGAAGAACGCCGTTCTGGAGGATTAGCTGAAATGGATCAATATATTCTCTATAAGGATGACAATTTGTGTATTTATTTTCCATATTAGGTGTTTTTTTTGTTTGTTTTCTTTTAAATTCCTCATATTTTCAAAGTAATAATCCACTGGGAGCTCCAGCTTTTAATTCAACAACTTCTCGTAAGCCCGTCTTTCCACAAGAACTCCGGGAACCCGTTTTTAATCGTCCCATAAAACCTTCCCTGTCAGCAATGACCTAGTCTCTGTAGGCTACTGTTCTGCAGCACCATGTGCCGGATTGGAATGACGGGCCGGTCTGCCTAAACTATCATCTGCCACCCTGTCCAGGAGGGGTGTCGCGCTCTATCAAGTGACCAGACGCCCAAAATATGACACGAGAGATTTCTTAACAATGGAACTCCACCATGTGACGGCTGTGTGCTTACCGCCCGGGTGAGATGGATCGGGTTTACTGCTGCCAGTCGTGGACGCAGATTGTCAATCTGTCAAACTCAAACCCGGAGGGTTACAGTAGTGAGGTTCTGCCACGTTGGTGAATAGAGGAGCCCTAAAGAATTTAACCTCGATTGAACGGGATGATGACCTCATCTGGCCTGGGAATTCCCATCAGCCCTTTTTGCTACCGACGGCACTCCTGGGTTGGGTATGTGAGGTTCATTTAGATTCATAGGACTGTGACCCAGCTGTGTTACTGTTCTTACTTTATGCGTACACGTGTGTGTATCATTATGTTAGGAAATGTTGATATGCTTATTGTTGGAATGTCAGTTCTTTTTTGACCCTGTCCCCTAAAAAATATGGATTATAGCTATGACCCCCCCCGTGAGTGTGTATGAAGAGGGGGTCGCAATAATTATCCCATTAACATATACACATATACAGGTTCTCAAATGTTTGTAATTCCTTTCGGTTATATTTTTTATCTGAGTCTATTTTAGATTTTAAAATCTGTTAATCATATAATGGTCCCTACCTGGTTACCAACCTTCTCATTGAGAACAGCTAGTTTAGTGATGTGTGGGTTCACTTTAGAATTGGTCCTCTCTGAGGATTTCTCGGTGGTATGTAAGCTCAGTGCTGGAAGTTAATAACACCGGAGGAGGGAAAAACATCACTTTGCTGTGCCTTACCACTGTCGCCAGTACCTGGAAAGCTATGGAGGGGATTAAACCATACATTACACCTCTTTCGATGCTTTCATCTTGAGATCTCTAATTGTCTTTGTCTCTTTTTGGTGTCAGTTTCACCCTCCTTCCTTCCTCTCACCCTTTTTTCTCCCTCTGTCGTCGTGTCCCTCTCACAGTTAAACAAACACCACCAGAAAAACATACTGTTAGTCCGGCCCACTTACTGCTGCACATTGTCGCCTTAGCATTGAATCTTCCTACACGCGCGCACACACACACACACGCGCTCTTCATGCAGAGAAATTACGTTCTGAAACCATGCATGTGTACCAACGCACTTATTCAAAGGGCCATATGACGTTGTGATGCGAACGTATGCAGTAGTGACGTGTGTCCCAGTTTTCTTTTGCAGTGTATAGTAGCCCTAAATAATTGAGTTTGACCAGTGGGGAGGTAAAGCAGATCCCTGGTTCTCGGTGTAGGTAAAGGGTTGAGGAGAGGCCTAGATATCTTAAACCTTTGGGTCTGCAAAGCATAAAGCAATAGGCCTACCCCATTGTATATATAATATACCCCACATATTGGTAACACCTTATAATACAACACAGTCATTCATATGTTCTTTTTACATAGTGTCTGGACAAAAAATGCCACATATATTTTTACCATGGTAAATTACAATGGCACCTTCCCATACCGCGTGGTTAGCTAGCTTGTTACACAAATACATATGTTTTACATTAGAGCCTACCTGTGATATTAATTAATTCATATTTTGAATGCTAGTAAAATACCACATTTATTTTTGGTAACTTACCCAAATATTTGTACAAAACACACAGCTGTATGCCTTTCCTGGAATACAAAAACAAACTGTTTGTCAATGGCTCACAAAATTAAGAGCACCGTCTAACACGGTGTGAATGTTGCTGGCGACAGGGTACATTCTTGCCTCTTATAGAACCACTTAGCAATCAGAGGAGCGGGTTTGACACGGGGGAAAACGGACAGCAGGGGGCTGCTGTTAGTGCAGCAGGCTTGCAGGGAGAGAGTATAAGAGCGAAATCAATGCAGAAAAAGACAGATTATTCGTGTCTCTTTCAATGTCGTGTAGCCCGCCTTCATTAACATTAACGTTCGCATGACAAGGACATCTTAGTGTTTACTTTTTAACAAAACTGGATCCGTAATTATCTAATATATGTCACATCATACTGTATGTCACAGCATAGAAGCCAAGTATTCCTCAAGGCCTGTTATTACTCAATACGTAATACGCAGTATTAATTATTAGTATTTCAAAATACTACTTATTGCCAGCATCTTAATTCCGGTGGCCAGAAATGTCCTGCTTGTTCAATCAATGACCTCCGAGCTTGTGTTCCTGTTTCTCTGTGAGTATAGTCACGACAAGCAGCCTTGAGATCAAACCCTTGTTATCTCTCATTCTGCCCCGTCCGTCTTTGTTTACCTGTTCCCCTCCTTCCCCCCCCACCCCCGCCCCTCCATCCGTCCTTCCCAGCCGCCACAGCTGTCAGAGGGAATGGCAGCCAGTCAAAGCCTTTGAGTCGTATCAAGTGCAGGGGGGCTCGCTGCACGGGTGTTCAAGTGTCTGCCAATCCACGGGCAACGCGCAAGGGATTTGCGCGGGTGCGCTTGTGCGTGTGCGCGCTGCGCCGCTGCCGCTCCACTCGTCCGAAGACGAGGTTGTCCTGGCAACCCAGCGTGGCACACTGCCACACCTGTTCTGAGACACACACACACACACACACACACACACACACACGCACTGTGTGATAGCAGACAGGACGACGTGTAGAGGACTACAACCCCCTCCCCACCCACACAGCATCCCGTTGATGTCACTAGTTACCAAGGCTATGGCAGTGACGTGGTGGTGGGGAGGTGAAAGCTTTTAAACCCCCCCCCCCCCGCTGCACAGAGCCCCACATGATGGCAAGCAGTCAGCTTAGCAGCTGTTCTGGGGGCATTTTCAGCGACATGTAAGGTCTCTGTGTACGCGACGTGCTGTGTCCGTCAATTACATGCCGTTGTTAAACCCGACATATGAATGGTGCGTTTGGTGAGCGACAAGCTCAAGACAGCCATGGACTGATATGATTTGACCCTGACAGAAACCTGAGTGTGAATGTTGCTCAATCCAATCTCCTCTCGTTCCACGCTGCATCTGTATTGGATCTGTTTGTTTTCATAAGATATGGATGGGAGGGGTGTGTGTGCAGGGCTGGGTGGGGGGGGTATATGCCGTGTTGTAGGCCTGCCGCTGGTGGTGTCACCTGAGGGGGGGTGAGGGTCTAGCGTGTCTTAAATTCCATCCTACTGTGTTCACTATTTGCTCCCCTTGTTATCTCCACGACCAAGGGCGAAATAGTCAGTCACTCGTTGTTGAGTGGTGTCTTTGCAAATATTGGATATTGCAAATATCGGTTCATTAAAACATTTAATACCGCATACCGCAATTCTCAATCCAAACTTAATTATCCGAAAAATATTGTAGACGGACGAGGAACGAGAAGTGATCATATTTAGCTAACTCAAAATATTATGAATTAGCTAATAATAGAGGGGGGGCACAAGTTGGCCGTCTATAAACATCTATGAATTCCATACAATTACAAATTGGCCGTCTATGAACATCTGTGAACTCCAAACAATTACGCTTATGTCCACGGTAGACACATTTATATATTTTTTTCTCCTTTTTTTTTACATCTCGGTGCCTCTACCATCGAGATGATAAAAAAATACCCATGATGCATCAGCCAGACCGTAGCCCTAGACAGATTTGTTTCAGTGGGACATTCTTCTACAACCACAATTCTGAGCCAGCAGCCTGGGCCCTAGACTTCCTCTAATGGGTTCCATGGGAATTACACAGAAACCAACCTGAATTGGCCCAAACTCCCCAAGCACAACAGGCACTGAATACAGTACATAAAAGTATAGCGGACTGCCCCCAGAACTTTGACAATAACCCCAGTGTCCTCCGTACCACCCAATTGATGACTGATGAGGTATTGATTACCAGTTTGTGGTTCGTACCAAGTAATCTCTTACCTTTCCTTGGACTTTATCCATATCCATATTTTTATTCAAATTTCTCTCTCGTGTTAAAGTTATGAGCATTTTTTAATTGCAATGCTTTGTGGGTACTTGTGAGGCACAAGTGTAATGTTGGTGTGTGTGTGTGTGTGTGTGTGTGTGTGTGTGTGTGTGTGTGTGTGTGTTCAAGCAACTTCTCCCTAGTGTGGCAATTCCGCTCACAGCTGAGCCCCTATGCTTTTCCTATCTGCTACGTAGGCAGGGGCTAACCAGCTGTGACATTGAGCCAAAGTTAGACATTTTAGATGTTTCCTTATTAAGAGTTTCATATCGACTCAAATAAATATACCGTGTGTGTAGGCGTTTGATATGGCAATGAATCATGTTTGGAGTGCTTATGCAGTGGAATAAATGGGATACAGATATATATATATATATATATACTGCTATCATTGGCCATATGTATGTCCTTCTTTTAGTTTGATTGTGAATAATGAGTCTATTTTCCAATCTCAGGAAATGTCACCTTCCTGTCACAATTGAAGCAATGTACCTTTATCAATAACCACTATTCCAGAAGGGGTCAATATCAGGAAGGCTGTAATTTTAATAGAGCATACAAATAAAGTTTCAGTTGATACAATTCCTTGTTTGCTAGCTGAAAACCTCGTCACAGAAACATTATCTATATTTCTTGCTTTTGAGGCAACCATACACCGCGGTAATATATCGCCATCTTGTGGAGGAAGACTGTAGCCTAATAATGTATGTCTGGGGTTACTGAAGTTTGAGAAAGCAATAACATGGCACCCTCTAGTGTTCATAGTTGAGCTCTGTATCATTTTGTTGAATTGGGGAGTGGATTGGGAAAACGATGGCAGTTATAATGAAAGGCATGCTCTTATTTTCCAATGTTGAACTTTAAATACAATTTTGAGAATACAATTTTGAGAGTACAATTTTGAAAAAATGTTGCCATAATTTAACAATAAGCATCATGTAAAACATTATTTTAAGAACATTGATGGCTCTTTACCTAAAAATATATAATCAGTCACTCCTGCGAGGCTGTATTTGGTTAGCCAGCAACAGACAAAGGGTGAATCAAAAGGGGATTCTTGTGAAATTAATTATCTTAAAGCACAATTTGAACTCTTGTTAAATCCCTGACTCTGTAGCTTCCAGTTCACACAGATGGTAAAATGTACATACACAAACATTCATTTATTTAGTGTGTCCACTTTGCAGTCACACCCATGTTAAAAATGTCAACTCATTTGGCAGTTTGTCAAAATATAAAGCAATGATAATTTACTGCATCAGTCAGTATCATAATTCTACCACAGGACCTGAATTGTTAGAATGCCCCACCCTATCCACACACATTGTGTGGATAAGCTTAAGTGGGTCATTAGAGGAATTCCACTCAACCATTATGATTAGGTTAGAACCAGGACAAATCTTATGTCTACCTCAGTTCGCAAAGCATTAATGTACTCCCTGCAATGTGTAGAAAGCCAGAGGGCATGGCCCGTACTTCCCTCTTTGCCCATCTTAATAAGCAGGCATGCGTGATATGTTTGTCCTGCTGAATCATAAGGTTGGTGGTAATAGTAAGATAAGTTACTGTCCAATCGAGACATTAGCTCTACCATCCACTATCAGTTCTTATTTGAGGATCAATGTCCTGTAGAAATTCATTACTCCTTATATAACCTACCTACTTTTATAAAACACTAGCCAGTTGGCCAGCTTGTTGTAAATGATAATTGTTAATAGAAAATGATTAACCAAATTATTAACGTATTTTAACTTGAGGGTTGATAGACTCAAACAACGACTGCTTTTCACCCTGCATTTCTAGGAAACTAACCTACCTATTGGCTAGGGATTGGCCTCTCTGAGCTCATAACTAACCCATTTCCTACATCAGTGACCGCTGTCAGGGATGATTAGGCGTCCAAGGCAGGGCGTGGTTGTGTTTCGGTTCTTATCTGTGACAGTTTCTTTGCTCATTATTCAGGAAAAGCAGGACTGTGTGGCTGATGACATTTTTTTTTATTTTCTTTTTTACTTTTTTTACCTTAAGGGTCCTTATGGTAAAAACGTAAATCGTTTACCTTTAATCACATATAATATATACTTTTTTCTTCTTATTTTTTCCTTTTTTTTTTCTTTGTTTAGCATGTAACCCTGTGTTTAGGCCGAATGGCCATCTGTGACTGATGTAGAAAAGCTATTAATCTCAGCATTTGGCAGCACTTGCCATTTTAACCAGGTCTGTGTCTTTTACGTCATTTTTTTCAACAGGGAACAAAATATAAAAACGCTGACTCAACAAAGGAAAGCAATAAAGGCAACGGCATTATGTTGTGGTTTTGAAGACAATGAAAAGGTCACCTTTGAACGCTAGCTTAATTACAAATTCCACAAGGTGCCACTCTTGCCTTTATTTTGCCAATAGCTCCTTTTCTGACAGTCAGTGGTGGTTTTCTTGGATCATATTAAATGTCAGGTATAATCCTCCCTGTCCCTTTCTCTCTTGTGTCAACATAGACATTAGCTAAACACCATTAGGGTACAGTGGACTAGTATCCACAATTAGCGGTTGCTTAACAGTATGATGGGGGCTTGCGTTGGGGGTAGGAGGTTGCTGACGTGGCACCGGTATATCCTGTAACCCCATTGGGCACCGTGCCCCCCACCAAGGGCGCCAGCTGCCCCTTCTCTCTCTCTCACAGACAAACACTGACAGTAAAGGTAGACCAGCTTGGCAGAAAACAAGCACGAAAAACCATTCTGTTCACAATACACATCTACTATAGGTCTCATGTCAGATACATAGATAAAATTGTTAGTATTGCACAAATTGGCGTTTTATTTTGTTATTTTGATTAGCCGTGTGTGTGTGTGTGTGTGAGTGGTCGGCTTGTTGATGCATGTTCTCCAAAGAACCATCGTCTAGTCCTGAGAAGTGTGAAAAGATGGATTGAGAGTCAATTTCCGCCGAATCCAGTCCAGGTTTTGCATGTATCTTCCTGTTCCACTGGGCCTGCACTGGAGGGAACAGAGCTCCACACACACACACACAGTCACTCCATGAGAGGAAGTGTAGCCTGCATCCGATAGAAGAATGCTTAGCAGAGAGAGAGAGGGAGAGAGAGAGAGAGAGAGAGAGAGAGAGAGAGAGAGAGAGAACTGTATGACTGAGCAATGTGCAGACTCAGGGTGAGGAGGTGTAACGCGTGGCTGGCTGTTTATACTGTGTGTGTGCGATAGCGAGTGTGGGGATGTTTTTGGACGGCCCGTTTACTACTTTTGGTTGAGTAAGATATTATTTGATGGCAGATTTATTATTCTTTTTTTAGTAGTTTCAGTGTAAATGTGTGCTGCTCACACATTGCTTGTGTGAACAATGTTTGTTTTATAAGCGAAGCCTGACCATCCGCATTCCATGTTGTGTTTGTTGGCACTTGTATGTGCGCGTGTATGTGCTTGACAGTTAGTAGTAGAGTTATTTTTATTTGACATTATTCGATTATATTTGAATATAATTCGTAGGCCTATTATTTGTTTATGTCAGTGTGTGATAGAATTCATTCACTGCCTTGTTTAGCGTTTGTGTGTATGTGTATAACTTCAGAGGTGTTTTGTGTTCGGTGGTTGAGGTGAAGTGTGTGTGTGTAAATGAGATTTGTGTGAATTGCTTTGTTTTTGCTGTTTGCTGTGTGTGCGTGTTTATTTGTTTTTGCTAGATAGAGAGTGTGTGTGTGATGCTATGTGTTAGATAAAGCGTGTATGTATGTGTGTGTGCGTGTGTGTGTGTGTGGCTTGGGGCAATGTATCGGCGCTCACCCTGTGCCAGAGGCAGGGTTCATTTTGACTTCAGTGAAGAAGTCATCAAGCGACTCCATGCCACCAGCCACAGCCACGCTCACAGGTACAGCTAGTACACAAACACACACAGGTCACAGATGTATTGATTTATTTTTGTCTGCCACTGTGTTTTTATCATCTCCTGTTTTTATCATCTCATCTCCTCCCCAATGCTTTGTATGTATTTCTGTATGTAGGCCTTTTTTGTTGTTGTCAACTGTAGCGTGTTGCGTTCGGACCCTGACGGGTGGTTAAAAGTAGTGTTGTTTTCTGTAGGGCTGCGTGTCTACTTACCATTCCTGTAAACTTCATCCACTGTCAGGGTCATCTGTAAACTGGATTGGGCTGGGTTGTGGGATAAAGCAGCTAACCGCATGACTCCGTCATGACTCCGTCATGACTCCGCATGACCCCATTGTCAATGTGCGTTTGCATGTTTGAAGATACATACATTGAACAGCAAGCAGGCTCGCTTCCTACCACATGTATGTAACTACGTAATGTGGCATTACTATAGCAGAATGTGGTGGCAATATTACTGGCGTCTTATGTGTTTAGTCCACAGCAAGAATGAAGTCTGTCTGACAGCATGAGAACATGACCAGCCCAAAGCCAGTCTGGTCTTCGGAGCCAGCAGCGGCTCTTGTCACTGGACCGGATTTGTTGCTAAGCATTACATGATGTTTGAAGGCATTAGCTTGTTTAACATTCTTTTGAGAAAGCATTCGGAAACTATTGGGCTACGTTCCTTGAATAAACCAGGTTTATTCAACAAAATGGTGTCCCCAGTGACAAAATAAATAAATATCTGCACCTTCTGTGCTACAAACCCATTACTGCCCTGTAAGCTTTCTATAGATCCATGTCAGTGACCCCATGTTTCCTGTGGAAAGTACTGCTAATCTCTAAAGAAAGAAGAAGTAAGAAGACGGTGTGCTGCTGACACTGTCGTCAGACCTGTGTGACATGTGACGGCCAGGGCTAACGAGTTCTTCCTCAAATTAGCATTAGCATGTGCCCTGCATTCATTTGTGGAAACACACAAGCTTCTGTGTCTACACACTATTATGTTTGCATTGATACAGCGCAGCGGCCTTGCACCATTTTCCATACTCTCGTGTGTACACATGCTATGACTAAGCTTTTCATACACCTAAAGCCAACACAGATAATCTCCCAGAGAGATGGGTTTGAAAAAACATAGGGACAGTGGGCAACATTCCTCACAATAACAAAAATCCACTAACCTACAGGGTAGCATAGTACAGAGAAGGTGCAAGTGCTTAGCCTGGTAAAGCCACCCTCATTTTGCATGCTCCACAATTTGTTCTGCTCTGCATATCATTCTGGGAACTCTTCATTCAAAGTTGGTTGTGATAGAGGCGGTGCTAAAAGGTGTTCATTTGCAGGTGAATCGACCACATTCAACAAATCAGAACAACGAACGTTTCACAGCGATTTTGAAAACAGTGACTAGCAGACTATTGGACCCTTCAACTGGCCAGAACAAGAATCACATGAGGAGGATTTTCTGAACACAGGCAGCAATTGCTGTCGGCACCAGCTGAACTACCCACCTGACTGGCTGGTGGTTCTGTACTGTAACTGCATCATAAACTGTTTTGAGAATTCCCAGACAAATCGTAGAGGTGGAGCTTGCAAAATCAGGATGGTTTACTAGACAAGCAAGTGCTAGGGACTAATGGAATGCCAGGATTTCTTCCGATTTGGAATATATGGCAGGTATATAGCCTGTGTAAGAAGGGTCACTTCTGGAGAGACTAGCTTATGCCCACCATATACAGTATTTCAATAACCTGATAAATTGATACATTTATTTTATCAATTCAAACCCCAATATGAAGGACAGTATATGAACCCACATTTGTTGTTAGAGGATTTGTCAGCCTACCTTGAATCCCAGAACAAAAAAACACTAAAGTTCTGCTCACTTGTCCAGGGTGTGGTGATCTATTCTGGAGGCTGTGGTTTCTTGGCATTTTATTTACACTCCAGTGCATGAATTATATGTTGTAATAGAGATACATCAATTGACAAATATGAAAAAGGACTGGTAAGCTGGTTTGCTGGTTTGTGGTCAGGGCCTCGGATTTCACCGTGACTAGACTTAGCTTAGGCTGAACACAGCTGCTTTCATAGGCGGGGGTCTGGTAATGGTACTGCTAATGGAAATGATGGTTGGAATGACGATGATGATGATAAATGATGGTTCCATTAGGGAACGGTAGGAACACTCATCGGATTGTGACATGAATGCTTGCATTCTGAGTGGACGGCAGTGATATTATAATGAACCCAGATTTCCATGCTGATTGTGTGAGCACTGTGTTGACAAAGCTACATAAACGTTGATGTCAGTGTTCCTTGACCTATCATAACCTCGTTATCATAGGTCAAGAAGTTATGATAGGTCAAGAAGTTAGGATAAATAATTATGTATAAAACACTTAAGCATGACATTTATGTTATGAATGTTATAAATAAGAATACTGTATATTATTATGAGAACAAGGAAACCTACTTGACAAGACAAAAATAACCTCAACAAAACAAATTCCACACTACCATTTTAGTAAAACGGAGCCTAAAACAGTGTATATTCCGCCTCTTGAAATTGGCACAGTGAAAAATAAAGAGAGAGGCAGGAACTGGGACCTAGGTTAGGTAGACTGTGTACAATCCAGTGACTGTAATGGACTGGACTGGAATGGTTCCAGTCCACAATTGCTTTCTAAAAAAGCCCTGTTAAATATCCCTGTCACTGTCTCCCCTACCCCATCATCAATGTCCACATAACATCCTACTGTTATACATTTTCCCCTTGTGTTCTTAGAAATTATGTGTTTGGACCATAAATGATTTTGAATGCAAGCATGAGTTTGTACCTAAATATGCATGTGTAATGACTTGGTACAAGACCTCATTACGTTAGTGGCCTATTTTCTATTAATAACTGCTGTTTCTAGCCAGTTCACAAATGCCTGATCTTTTTCTTCTTTGTCTGGTTGTCGTTTACACAGAGCCAGGGGTTACACATAACCTAAACATGACAATGTGTGTTATTTTTAAATTTAAAGTTAGGCTTATGTGTGGTGTGTGACTCTGCACGAGAGCAGCAGCAATATGTTTCAATAAGTATTGCTCCCAGGACAAGCTTTAAAGGACAGAATTACAGGGAATGAATTCCTCATCTACAACTACAGTATGTTAAAGGAAAACTCCTCAATTTTGTTACAGTGCTCCCAGAACCCAAACTTTCCCTCCCAGTTCACTATTTATGTTTTAAATGTGTGGGCGAAAGTGGGGACACACAATTTGAAAGTTTGAAACTGAAACGACAACGTTCTGTAACGCTGGTTGGTTGAAACCAGCTGGTGTGCCTTTAGAAGTTGCTGTAGGTAAGATTTAGAGCTATACATTTAGTTTCATTTGTTATAAATGCCATACACATCCATCAACTATCTGTGAGTGAAATGATCTGTGAGAATATCTGCTCTGGTTGAAAGCCCTTTTCTCTGTTAACTCGATTTAGATTTTTGATTGTGCCTGAAAGAATTCTGACCAATCTGGGCCTCTTTTCCCTGATTGGTCCGGCGAATCTGTCTTGCCTTTCAATCACATGAATGCGGGCACATATGGCGTCCATATGGCAATATGGAGTCAGTGGCGCTAATAGGTGCTCCAGAGGGAGGGAGCAGAGGAGAAGGGGGTGGGTTTTTGGATTGTTGATTTTCAAAATCCTGCTGTCTTTTGGTCTAGCTAGCTCTGGTTGCAGCTGTCAAAATCTCTCAAATCTTTCCTACAGTAGCTTTAAATTCACTTTTCAGGGTGGATACTGTGTTCCTATTATTTTCAAGTTATTGATAGCACAGACCTAGCTATATTTCAGATGAGTGTTTTTTATCATAAAATTGGTCTATGAAACCTATTACATCCTCAGTACTTTTCCAGTTACATTTTGATACATTACAATTATGTTTGCAATTTGTGAGCATGGCTGAGTTTAAAATCAAACCAAATGTTTCTGGTGTTGATCTTCTAGTTTCGTAACATTGGCCCCCCGAGTGGTTATTGCTGACTCTTTCAAATTTGGGAATTTAGGAACTTTGCAATGCAACCCTATTGGTAATTAGAATCACTGAAAAACACCAAAAGGAGGACTTCTTGGAAATCTACTTCTTTAGGTCTCTTGACATGTAGCCAAAAACACTTGCTAATAACTTGATATGCAATTTTTTGAAATTAAATTAAACGCATGCATCATTGTGAGTGAAGAACACTAATATAGCAGTCAGACAAACAGCAAGTGTAGTACCCATACAGACCTAGACACTGTTTTTTCTTTATTAGAACACAGGAAGACAGTAATTAAATTACCACCAGTGTGTGTGTGTACGCACGCACGCACGCACGCACGCACACACACACTAATAATAATGATCTACATAATGTAGTTCTCAGTAGCTAAATAGCTACATACAAAAGGTTTAAGTCATCAAAAACAAATTCTGCTATTAGAATATTTATACATTATTGACTTCTGCAGCCTATCTAGTTGACATATTACTGAATATTTCTGAGTATGACTTTCTTACATTCATCTAAATAATTGTATTCACATGAAATATATACAATCACATTTGTCTTTAAAGCATGTTTCACTATTCATTTCAAGTAGTAACTGTCACATAATACTGTATCACAAACAAGCGCACACAATTTCTCTTTAAAATGAAACTGTACATTTATCTGTCTTTTGTTTGTCTCTTTACAAATTCAAATCCAGAACCAAAACTCAAAAACGTTGTCGGTACGTTCAAACAAACAGGACATGTATCCATAACGACAGACAGGATGTTGAGTTGTCTCAGCAAAGCCTACCCATCAAGCCTCAAAAGCCATCTGGGTCTGCCGCCAGTGACTCTTGCCAATGACTAATGTCTACCTGGAAAACAGAACAATGGTACTGTCTTAGAGCTGGGCAGCTTTGTCATGGCAGAGAGTGGCGTGACACTGTCTGGGGATTAAAAACCTTTCCCCATATCCTTTTAAGACTCTCAACAGTCAAATAGGCAGATTGCATTTTAGACTGTACTGTTTCCCTGCACAGGTGTTTGTTGATCTGTCGCGCTTTTAGGAAGTGAGCAGATCCAGTGTCAGTGTGGCCTGGTCGTTTAGAGGATAGTGTGTCATCTTTAAAAATAACATCGCAACGTCTTAGGAATCACTTACTGGTCGCTTTCATTAAACAGTAAAATAGTACCAAAAAAATTACTCCTTAGACTTACACCGCTGTTTTGAGGAAATAGTTGGAACATTTGCTCAAAAATAGCTGCAAAATATTTACCATTGCCATGATTATATCATGAATAATTGATGTCCCAAACAAGGCATAAGAGCCACATTGTATATATTTATGTTACCCCCCCCCCCCCCCCATACACACACACACTATGTACGTCACTAAACCCGATGATGCACTGATCCCATTCAATTAGCTACAAATGCTAGTTCAAATAAATATGTTCCACGTCCCAGAAAGCTCAAAACTTTTAGTTCCCTGCTTGTCCAGAACTCACCATGTTGGGTGGACATATGTAAATTAAATAATAGAAAATCCCTCCCGCTGGAATTATCCATCTCTGGAAATCATTACTCTGTATTTAACTGTATTCATTCTCCTAGATGAATTATCCAGTCTTGAATATGTCTGTTTTTTTTTTTTGCACTGTGTTCACAGACAGACCTTAAAAGGAATAATACAAACAGTAATAACAATGATAATGGTAATAATGAAGAATTATTATAGTTCTTTGGGGACCCAATTGTGACTGAAGTACTGGCGTCAGTCAACCAGGGACCCTCAAGGGCATTATAAGACTTTCTCCCAAAAAATGTTGTTCAAACTTCTATAACCCCCTTTATGTAATTCAGCTGTCTAGGGGATTATAACTGTGGTTCAGGGTTAATATCTTCTTTATACTGTATATGTTTTCATTCATTTAAAGACAAAAGAAAAGAAAAACATCTCACAACATTTAATAGAAATTATTATTAGTTCTTGAATTCAATCTTTTATTTGCAAATTGATGCCAGAAGCCCATTTGCTAACAGTGTTTTTTTTTTACTCATCAAATAAAGAAGGTGATGATGACATACATCTAAAAAAATACATCTAAAATGTATTTTCTAAATAAAAAATTAAATGAATATTTCACAGCAAGAAGGTCCTGTGTTCAAACCCGACCGCAGACAGCTGCAGTGTTTCTGTGCAAAGTTTGCATTTTCTCTTTGCGTTTTCCTTTGCGTTCCACCAAAAGACAAGCTTGAGAAGACATGCATGTTCACGACTCCTGCTATTGTTCTTGACCAAGGCACTGGCATTTGATCCGGAGTTGGTCCCCAGGCACTGATGCCAGGCTGCCCACTGCTGCTAATGGGTCAAATTTAGAGAATGTTTACCAATGTTTACCATTCTTTCTCTGTCACAGTGGGGGGGGGGGGGGGGGGGACGTGGACAGAAAAAAAATAAAGTTTTACAAAAAAAAAATCGTAAACGGCCCCACAACG
>JAOEHI010029755.1:0-24887 GCA_025447815.1 Percopsis transmontana | reverse complement strand
GAGAGAGTGAGATAGAGAGAGAGAGAGAGAGAGAGAGAGAGAGAGAGAGAGAGAGAGAGAGAGAGAGAGAGAGAGACTTTTATTGGTGTTAAAAGAAATTCAATATGTGCATTTTAAAAAATTTTGGTCAGTCGCTGGAACTTTGAATACCGGTAGTTCTATTTCTATGCTATGTTTAAAATCATGAAGAAATTAGTCTTATTTTATAACCAGTGTACATAATGTAGGTACACATACATTTGAACAGAAATATTCTTTATGCATGAAATTTTCTTTATAACACTTTGTTAAAGAGTATCTTTATAGTTTATGTTTTATATAATATTTTGTAACTTTTGATTTTAAATGTTCCAATGTGTTCCTATGTGTAGGTCATATCCCCAGATAAAATTCCATTCTGGCTCTATTTCTAGCCATCACATCTAGCCCAGTTGGTCTGGAGCCCATGTGCTCTGTTAAAGAGTAACTAAATAAAAAAAAACACTCTTTAGATGAAAACTGTTTTATCTAGGTCAGATGAAGTACTGATGATTGATTCAGGTTAAATTCTTGACAAAATTGTATTAGGTGAATAATTGTAAGAATGTGTGGCACCTGCCCCCTAGAGGATAAACACGGGCTATTGCAAATGAGTGATGTGGGGTTTGACAACTCCCCTCTAGTCTGTCTCTCTCTAAATCCTAGCATCAACCAAAAAGGTGTCTGTCGACACTGCAGGCGGCGTGAAAAACCTTCCTGGTGGATACTAGCGTAGCTGCTTGACAGAGATTGTCTTGTGATGTCTGCAGACATCTACCGATGTCTTTTGTGGGCGTTACCAGCGATTCAACATTGAACATAATCTTTCGGTTGTTGTGAACGCCCAGGTTGTATTCATAGCCAATACGAATGCAATGAAAGTCAGAACAAGAGGAGGAATCTGAAGAGGAATAAAGACACACCAATATGCAGCGCTCTCTATGTAATTTACCATGCCATTTTGTACCCAGGAAAGGAGATTATACGTAAATGTTGCATCTTGTTTACGAAAGATTATTTTGGGTGAAAAAGACCACTACATTTTTTCTTTTTTAATGACAAGTTACTTTTTTAAATTAAATAAATTATCGCTGCAATCGCACACTGGAATACTATTGGCTTTGTTTACATTCACAGAGTATATGTTTTTATCCAAAGAAGCAGCAGAAAGGATTTAACATCACCAAGCAAATATTTACAAACCACTTACAGCTTACTTACTTACGTACATTTATAAAACACATTTGTAAGCAACTACAAGATAAAAGCATTAGGCAATAGTTTAATTCCCGTTTCAAGTGTTACCTTGATTTATTTGTAGTTACTGTAATTATTTAAGTTTAGTTGAATTGGCCAGTTTCTACCAGTATACATACACACATGCTCTCTTGTTTAAACATGCAAATGAGTGGCTTGGCTCCCTTTGTGTTATTGTGCCTTATCGTGTTGTGTCGTGTTGTCAGTGTTTACACCTGGTGGATGCCAGCCTTAACCCTGCTGTTTGACCTTAACTGCTCCACTCTGCTGTCCTGTGGTATGTTTTAGTTTGAATTGTTTGAGCTGGGTGCATTTCTGCTAGTATGAGGGGTGCTGCAATCTGCTAATTTGGGGAAATCTGGGGAGCAAGCACCCCCTCTGGTTGAGAAGGGAACTGCAGTCTGCTGGTTTATGTCAGATATTGTACACATGGTGGCTCATAGATTATCCCAGTAATGGCCAGGTCTCACAGAACCCTGACAAGAGACATAATCTACATTTTTACAGTTATATAAAACAATAATGTAAAAAAGGTATTTTAAGCCGTCTTGCATTTCTCCCTGATATCCTGAGAGCTTTGGGACACAGACAGCATCTGTGACTCACATATGATTTCATTTCTTCCACATCAAAGCAGGAACTCACCAGATTTAAAAAGATTGTTCATGTCAAGAATATCTAGCTGACAGTGTTGCCCAATGAGTGTGTTTGTGTGTCCAGCTCAAAAACACTCCTGCACTGGTTTGCTGGGACTGGAACCTGTGACAGGTTCATCAGACCAAGGTCAGTCCAACTCCTGTTTGTTTGGCCTATCACAGAACTGATTTAATATGTAGTGTGTGTACAGACCAAACTCTGATATTGTCTCTACAGTTTTTATGTGATTCTTATTTAACCAGGTAAGTTAAGTAAGATTCTATTACATTAATGGCCTGGCAGCAACTAGTAGAAAACAGCGTATCCTTACATGACTTTGTCAGTATACATTTACACCATCCATTCAGAACAATGGCTTATTCAGTGTATCCAGACAGAATATGCTGTCTACAGGATATGAACAGTGGCATATTATGTCTAGTATTTAAATATGAGTATGTATTTGTAAACCAAACGTGGTCAGTAAGGGTCTGACCCAGCACATCTGGACACCAGGACCTTCCTTTCTTTTCACCAGCTGAGCTGTGAGACAAAGAATGTGCACATGTATGTGTGTCCGTCCCAGGCAGAGTAAATCCCAAAGTCAACACGGTTGATCCATCCGATAATAGAGCAGAGCAGCACGGCTCACAGTGATCGCATCATAATCCTGAGACAGGATGTAACGCAGGGAACACAGGGAACTGCCGGAAACACACACACACACACACACACACACAGAGTAAGCTGAAAGGTCAAAATATATTTCCCAGAGTGAAAAAAACAACCTGATCTGGCTCCATATAAAACTGTTCTAGAGCAACACAGCAACATAATTTAGAAACCCCAAAAATGTAACCCCCACCCAAAACCCACTGACACCATTCTGCACTACAGCGTGTGCAGTGACATAGAAATACTCCCTTCCCATCCTATATACATATTCTATTTTCATTAGCTCAGATGTTCAACAACACACAAGAGTCAACCCCCTCCCCCACCCAGAGAGATAAATTGTAGTTCCAGTATAAAGCTTCTCCATGGATTGTTTAGCCCCTTGTGATTCACACACACAGGATATTACTCAGCTGTAATTTCACTTAAGTTCTCTGGACTGTGTGAGAGATGCTGTAACTGCAAAGCCTGTTGTCGCCACCTAGTGGTCAGAACACAACTAGTCTCCCTCTCTCTGCTCATGTGCTGAGTGTCACGAGATTTGTGTGTGTGTGTGTGTGTGTGTGTGTGTGTGTGTGTGTGTGTGTGTGTGTGTGTGTGTGTAGAAGTATTTAAACAAGGCAGTTAACTCAACCTCAGGCAGTGAACAAAGGAGGTGAATGGAACCTGTTCTAACATTTGAGGATAAAAAGCACAACTGCAGGCAAAATCTTAAAAAACAAATTCAACAGTTTCATGCAGTGTATACACTCACACACGCTGGTGTATTCAACATTTAATGTGTCATTTTAAAAACAGTTTGAGGACAATCAGATACAATATAAATATCTCTCTCACACTCACACACACACACACACACACACCCCTGATTTAGATGTACCAGTGATGACCAATCACTCACCCAACCAAATAATCACAACCGATCAGAAACTATTAGACACTGACCAGTCCAAACTTTATATTAGCTATACATTTAAAAAACCAAATGTTAGGACATAATTTGATCATTAAATTGTATCATCAGGCAAGTCACTGAAAGAGGGTTTCTTTGCCGTTTACCTTATTGGGAAAGATTTTCTTCAGACCAACACTTTAATCCACCTTTATGTGTGATAGTATGTATTATTACACACAAATGCAAAAAAATAAAAAATAAAATAAAAAAGATATAAACACATAAATAAAACCAAAGAACAACCTCATATTATGCCACTGGGAACACTTAAATAGCCATGTCCGACCATCCTTATATTAGAAGCGCCAAAGTTTGTGTCACTGTGTCAGTCTGATCGGACTACCTTCAACCAATCAGAACTAGAACCGTGGCACAATTTTCACAACACACAGGATGCGACTTACTGTCGGAACAGGTACCTGAACAATTACAGACTGAAGTCACTCAGGAGGAAATCCAGACTAAAGTGGAAGACTGAAACTATTGGTGAGCTTGTGAAATCAGGATGATCTGACCAGGCTAATGCTTCAAACGGCAACAGTATAACTGTATTACCAAAATGAGTTGTACTCATTGTTGAATAGGTCCTCCAGATGGTGACAGGTAACCATGGTTACCTAACCAGATGTTAAAATAGAACAGGGCATCAAGAAGATTCCTGGTTACCTCTAAGCTACAGCGACCTGATGAAGACAGCATCGGCCAACAGTCTGACAGCAACTGATAGGCTATTAGAAAACAGCTAAAGTTGCCAATGGACACACACGGACACACAGACACGTCTGGAGGTTCCTGTTGGTTCCAGAACGACGTTGTTTCCAAACTAAACCATGTGAGGAATCATGTCCTTCATAAGTCACTGAGGTCACAGGACGTATAAAGAAGTCTCACTGCATCAGCAGTGTAACACCCAGCGGGTTCGTAGCAGAAAGCAAAACAATAAAACAGCAACGAGGAATTTAGCAAGTCCACCCCAACAACAGAACATAAACAATTGCCATAGGATGGTAAGGTTTCCCAATCTTTCAGAAATAGGTCAACAAAACAAACAAGGACATTTTATGGTAAAATGTGCATGTTGAAAATGTGAATATAGCTGTAGGTAGAGAGAAGAAAATAACATTTTAAATAAAAACGTAATAGTTTCAAACGTAAGTTTAGGTTAAGATCAGGGTTTTGGGTAAAATGGTGAGTTTTTGGGACATTATACATTAGCATTTGGCCTGTAGTGCAAGTAGGCAGCGCAACATGATTTCCTGCCATATGCAAGTTGCCCTATGCAAGACACCCCCCACACACACACACATTGAAAATCTAATCCGGAATCTGTGATGATTTATGCAGAAACAACTGCGTGCAGTGTCATTTCCCTTACTCGTTACCGAATCTTGATGAAGTCAGTGTCAGGATTCCTCAGTTACCCTGGCGTCTTCCTCGTTCAGAACTGATGATGAGATGAAAATACCCAAAAGAAACCACTAAACAAGCTCCAAAGTTCTTCTACATTTTTACAAAAAGTAGGAGAGCGGGGTCTAGAGGTCTTTCTAAATTAAGATGCATTCTCTGTCCCTCTTTTTGTCATTCCATTCACCAGAAATGGTTAGTCTGTTCTTCTGTATGTCTGAGTATACTGTGTGTGTGTGTGTGTGTGTGTGTTTGTGTGTGTGTGTCTGTGTGTTGCAGTGTCCAGGCCAGCAGGGGCGCTGTTAGGAGGTCTTTCCCAGCTCTATTTTCTTCTGGATAGCCCTGGCTGAGTGGTAGATGAGTGAGTCGATTAGCCCCGCCACTTCAGGAAGAAAAAAATACAATAAGAATTATTATTTGTATTTATATATTTTAATGAATTATTGAAAACGAATAAAAAAACAATAGCCACTAGAGACCATGTTTACTATTGTATTTAGACAATTCAATAAGCCTGAAAATCCCAAACAACATTCTGTAAGACAGGCAGGTAACAGAATAAGATATTGATACCAACCTGTAAACACTCCCCCTATAATAGCACACACTCCTGTGAGAAAATGCGTGAATGATCTGAAATATGGGGGGCAGAGTCATTAGTCACATATATTTACCAAGCTTATTTTAATTCTATAAATGTAGAAATGTAATAGTCCAACTTTAAAAAGAGTTCCAGATGCTGTATTTCCAATTCATAGGAAATCATTAGTCAACCATTCAACCTTGATTTATGTCAGCCACTCGTTTGAAATTAATTGACATTTTAAGAATCTAATCTAATTTATTTGAATCTAATTAAATCTGTAACCCTACCTGTGTTTTTCTGTGAATTTCACCATCATTGGTGACAGCTCATACAAAACAAAGACGCCTGGTAGCCCCTGGTCTCCAGTCAAACCATTAGCCACTTTCTCATGTCTGGTCACAGAGAACTGGTTACTTTTGACCACCTGAAAGGCCGTAGTAAAACAGACTTCAGTCAGGTGCCAAATATAAAGCAGACTTCCATTAGGTCACGTCGAGGCTGTTTTATGATTGAAAACTGAGCCTCAGAGAATGGGGTTTCTGGGTAACGGTAGCTTGCAGAGACCTGCAGAGGACCCAACGTGCAAACCTCTAAAAGTCTCAACATCATGACGCTCATATTCTCTGTAGTGTGCAATAAAACACATGCTGACCCAAGGAAAGCAGAAGTGCACAGAGGGTCACTGATACATTTGGATTAGCGCTCTTCAAAACATTGGTTACAATGACTTCCTAAAGGAAGATTGGGAAAATGGAAGGCAGTGCCAGACGGATTTGCGTGGTTGAAGAAGAAGAACATAGAGAACCTGTGTTATTAGAATAAACCCAATTAGAGAATAAATTACAGAAGGTTTAAAATGTCATTATTTTAAACATGTGCTACTCAGTTAATGTTACAAACAATACATGGAAGTGTGCAGTGAGGTGGGTAGTCTATTTAAATTTATCCTGCTGGTATTCTGGCAACTTGTTCTATACATTCTGGTTTAATAACAGTGACACTGCCCCCTAGTGCATGTTCATTTTACATGCAAGTAAGAAGACACCTGCGAATGTGAGCAGCACAATGTTGCAAAAAAGATGCCAACTACTCATCTCAGCCTTCCAGTTTACAATTACTAAGTACAAAGGGGACAGCATCCTTGAGCAATATGCCTAACCCCCATCTGCTCCATGTAATAGCAGCATGTAACTGTAAGTCGCTTTGGATAAAGTGTCTGCTAAATGATCAATTGTAAATTGTATATTTCTGTGGCCAGCCTTTACACAACATGATAATGTGTGATAGAACATGCTTTTGAGGGCTTTTGCCTTTTATGCTTAAATCCTTGATTGAAATTATCCAGATTTTGAATACTAATTTAACTCTAATTGTTACTAATTTAACAAATGACCACTGCAGAAATATTGATACAATTAAATTTCACATTAAAACGTTTTAAGTACAAAAATAATTGAAAATAATTGAAAAATGTGACTTCACGGGTAAACTGGTACTTAAAAAAGGAATCTTAACAAATGTATGACTCGCTCACCTCGCCATCTGCTTTGACATAGATGGTGGGAACTATTTTCACAAAGTACTGGTACATCATTGATGCTGAGAGAGGAGAGAGGAAAACATTTAGTTAAATAACAACAAAGAACATATGTATGAAATACTCCAAATGTTCCAAAGAGCAACAGAAGGCTACAGGTATGGAAACCAAACCACGTGGGGTTGCTGTTCAAGACTGTATATTCTTTTTCAGTCAGTTTGCGTTCTTCTACAGATAGAGAGAAGTGCGATAGCGGTGATGTTTTGTTGGGTACCGGCCCACCATGGTGTGATGGGAAATTAAAGGGCTGACGATAATGCGTGGAGGAAAAAAAGGTAAGATTTAAAGATTCCGTTGGGTCGTGCGGAGATGAAAACATATATAATACGAGAGGTAGGGAATAGTGGCAGAGGATATGGATTAATATTAAAAAGGGGAGGAAAATGTACAGGGTACACACAAGTGTTAGGTGGTGGCTATGCGGTGTAGGAGGGAGGAGGCTATATGGAGAAGATTAAGATTTGGACACACTGGGTTGAATGCAATTTTAAAAAAGGTAATGGGGAAACATGACAGGATTATGTGCTGAATGTACGGCAGAAGTGACAGTGGAGCATGTATTGTTGTTTTGTGAAAAATTTGATGTAGAGAGGAAAAGTTGGACAAGGATAGGGTTTGGTTGGCATTTTATGGGGTTGGGGAAATGTGTGGAAGGAATTGTTTAAATTCCTATAAAGTGTGGGACTGTGGAGGAGAATTTAAAGCAGGTAGGCAATGACCTGACTCATACTCCACCAGCACAGTAGGTGGCGATATACGCACCTTAATAGTTGGAACTGCCATTAAAACTGAAAGAAGAAGAAGGGTTCTTCTTCTACTCTAATGGAGGCGTGATAAAGATATATTTAAAGCGAGCTCATCTAAAAACAACGCAAATACTGCACTTTAGGATAAAAAAAAAAAAAACTGAACCAATTATCACAGCGGAAGATAAGGTAAGAATTTGTCAGACTGACTAGCTCAGTTGGTGTGGTAAAATAAATATTTTTTGTAAGATAACATGTTTTGTCTTTCAAGGCCACAGACAGTAGGTGACAGTGGAGCTAACATGTCAGCATGCTAGGCTAATATAACAAACCTGAAATTAAAGAGGGCAACGTTCATATGAAATAAAGTGTGTTTACCGTTTACCTCTAAGGGAGTTGATGAAAAGCAAACACTAATTCTGGTTAGCTTTATTCCAAACGCGTGTTAAATCTTAATACAAAATACATTACCGTACATAAATGAAAACAGACCGATAAGCTTGTTGAATCCACTTGGGACTTTAAATACGAAAGTCAAAATATTTGCAGTATATATGCAAGTAACGTACTAACGAAGTTATGTTTAGTGGTTCTTTCTATTATTTCCCTTTTATGACGCGCTTGTCATTCAAACGTAGCATCCATCTATGTGGGGTTATGTATTTATTTACTGCAAGAGCTTTTATGGAGAAGTACTATAACGCTGTTATTGTATCTTCCACCCATAACGTGTGGTGATTCAGACAACCTCATCCCAGGAGATTAGAGTTCATTGTTATTACTCCTTAAGACTTGGTTCTGTCTGTGTCTAGATGCCGGTAGCAGTAGGTCCATACGGTCAGACCCAGCCCAGTTGTTTTGACAGGGTCAAAATGGGCTTCATGATGGGGTTTGCAGTAGGGATGGCAGCTGGAGCCATGTTTGGAACCTTCTCCTGTCTGAGGTAACAACATTAGGTCTAAAGCCCAACACCAACGACACACTGTCAGGCACCCAGTGGTTTTAAAGTGTCATTGGCTTGGCTATTGTGGGGTCAACAGTAATACTAAATGTATTTGCATTATAATAACAAAGCCGTTCTGACACACAAACATTATTGTGTGTCCTGAGGTGGACATTTTCTACAGTTTCCCACCCTAGTTTTAACTGTCCTGTGTGATTGCATCCTAGCTGTATATAATCCAAATTCTACTCCAGCAATTTAGCCTGTTTGCATTATGACTGCTGTACTGTGTGTTAGGGGTTCTATTCCCTGTGTCGAGCAGGGGCCGTATTCCTAGTGGGGCCACCCATGTAAGCATTGGGAATGTTAAAGGTGCTTTGGTTAGTGTAGACTGAACACCATACAGATTCAAAAATGTGAATGCGTTTAAAGATCCGACAGTGACCTCGCATTGTATGAATGTTGAAACAAACTGTAACAAACATTCTCTCTCTAGGATCGGCATGCGAGGTCGGGAACTGATGGGAGGGGTTGGGAAGACCATGATGCAAAGTGGCGGGACATTTGGCACCTTCATGTCCATTGGCATGGGCATTCGATGCTGAGAACCATGTCCGTCTCCTCACACAGGACTGTTCTGATAACACACACTGTCCCACTCTCACTGACGTCGGCTTTGTCAATAAAAGGTTCACATTACGAAAGTCTGTCTGTCCCCTCTGATGGTGGTTTAAAACCTGATTATTCACTCTAGGAATATGACAGAATATAATACACTAAATAAACTTTAGAAAGTGTCCCAAACTCTTAAACCTGTTTGGGCTTTGACTTGAATGTTGAGGATTCAAATCCCAGGGTTGACCAGGAAAGAGACTCTAGGTAGGGAAAGTAAATGGGTCTCAGGTTTTTATATTCAGCAGTGCCCCAGAGCAAAGCATTCTCAACCACACTACTTGCCACCAGACTGACTGTTCTGGGAAGCTCCCTGTAGAACCAGAAGACGACTGGCTTTACTGATGTGTAAATATGAAGATGGGTGGGGAAGATCAGGAGGAATACTGTCTCACCAACATAAAAGGGTGGTATGTATCCAAATCTAGTAATACATTTGTAATAATACATTGTGTATGTGTTATCTTGCACACTAACATTTCTTTTGGAATGGGAGGTTTATATAGTAATTCATGAGATAAGCTGTAGCTGACCTTGTGGGGCTGTGACATCTGTCCCATCCAGAGGGTTCACGATCCCAGGGTAGTCTTTACCGAATGACAGGTGCTTTATCAGATGGCTCATGTTAATCTGGGGGAAAGGGGAGAAAAAGAAAAAAAAAAGTTCACCAACCCTTAACAACTATCTATTACAAGTAATCGGATCTCAGAACAGTGCCAGACTTTTAAGCTCTTTAGTCTTAACTGTTTTTCTGTATAAATCTGCAAGAAACCATTTTAAGTGCATTTTTAAGGCTCCTTCCTTTACTGCTAGTTGGGAGTATTGTCTGTGTATACCTCCAATGCACAGTGGAACATTATGCCCAGAAAACAAAGGATTTCTTATTTTAAAGTGCTGAACTCTGGCTCTATTTACTTACATTACCATGGCTAAATGAAATGGTACTAAACATTATCAAAATATTTCATAACCAATTCAAGTCTGGGAGAGGTCTGCTGTTATTTGGGCTTTATGTACTACTATGTTACTTTACAGGATTATCTGTATTGGCTTTTCTTACTTACATTGTCCAGGCCAAAACTCTGCAAATCATGGACTGCAAAAAAAAAAAAAAAAAACGAACATGTTTTTTTGAACATTTTTCAGTAATATAGTATACCATTGCTAAAAAAAAAAAAAAAAGAACATTGGATGTGTGTTATTAATTTATCATTGATTAGGGACCAGCATTTAAGATTAATCCAGCAATCTCCTGATTTATTAAACAAGTCCAGCAATAACGTTAGATGGAACACAATGGGGATCTAACAAAACAGAAGAGAAGAGTAGAGAATAGCTGTGTGCTGCAACATGGCTCTGTGTACAGTGTCTATAATTAAAGTCTACAGAGAAAGAAGGACTTACTTTCCACAGCGTGCACTGCAGAAAGAAGAGAGAAGAGTCACTATAATGATGCAGGCAGACACAATGCCACAGGAGGGGAGAGTGGGGTGGGGGTACCACGTGGAGCTGTACAATGTCACACAGGTGAATCTGCTTTTCTGCCCAAAGTAATTGTGATGCGACACATTTCTGCGAGATAAAATGAGGCGGCATGCTCAAGATTCACTTAGTATACTTGAGCACGTTAAAGCCTGTAGTTATCACACTTGTTCCTATATTCAATAGTAATTTTGATTTGTTCTGTTCTTAATTGTGCAGCCCAAGGTACTAATGAAGGAATGAAGTAATACATCTCAATAGATTTGAGGACCGAAATAATTATAAATAAGGTTTTTTCCAGCACCAGTGATTCTTGTCTCTTAATTCTGCTGTTAAGCGCGATCCAATCGGATTCGATAATCTTATATCACAGTCACATATTGACATTTAGCAGCTTAGTCTTATCCAGAGGTTTTTAAGCAGGGCAGGGCAGGATCGCCAACCAAAGCCTGGTTACATGTAACCTAGACTAACTAGATGTTTAGAGTAGACCAGGACTTACTTTCACAATTTTTGATATCATATTTGATCTTTTGCATAGAAACTAGAAAATTAAATCAATATTAATTTCATTCATTTAACTTTGGGAAAAGTGGATAACAAACAAGACAAGGGTTGGGTTGCTCAGGTGGCGTGGCCATTAGATGCTAGCATCTGTCTTGTGGCTGATGTTAGCTTCCTGCCCTGACAATGTCCAGTGGTTAGCTTAGACACAAACGGGCTAAATTGACACCAGAACGAACATACAGTATACTAAATAGAGAGACCTTGGAAAACAAGAAGGAAGAAAGAAAATTCATAATTATGGAGATAAGATTAGCAGATGAATGGTGTATCAGAAGGATGTACAGATGGATTTATGAGGTAGGAAACCTAATGGAGGCGGGTCTTACCATGGACATGAGACTGCTGGAAACTTTTTCCTGGAGCAAAATGGAAATTTCCAGCTACCTGAAAAACCGTGAGAAGAGGAAATATGAGAAGAGATGAGAAGTATTATATACACTGATCAGCCATAACATTATGACCACCTGCCTAATATTGTTTAGGTCCCTGCAACTGGGATGCACTGTGTGTTCTGACACCTTTCTATCAGAACCGGCATTAACTTTTTCAGCAATTTGAGCTACATTAGCTTGTCTGTTGGTTCAGACCACACGGGCCAGCCTTCGCTCCCCACGTGCATCATTGAGCCTTGGCCGCCCATCGCCGGTTCACCGCTTTTCCTTCCTTGGACCACTTTTGATAGGTACTGACCACTGCAGACTGGGAACACCCCACAAGAGCTGCAGTTTCGGAGATGCTCTGACCCAATCGTCTAGCCATTACAATTTGGCCCTTATCAAAGTCGCTCATATCCTTGAGCTTGCCCATTTTTCCTGCTTCTAAAACATCAACTTAAGAGTACTAATGTTATGGCTGATCGGTGTATTACAACTGTACAATACTAACAGAGCAGGACTAACAATAATAGGATCAGAGTGTGCCATGTTGGTGTAGATGTATTTTATTGAATGGAGCTTAAATACCTTATTAACCTCTAAGAAGCCATACACCTTGCAACCCTCATTCTTCTGTTCCTGCATCTTCTGGCTGAAGCCTTCTCTCTTACACTGCTCAATAGTGTCTGCGTTTTTAAAGGCCCAGCCACGCCTCCTGTAGGCCTCCCGCACATCATCGCAGCTGTTACAGCACCTATACACACACACACACACACATTATATTTGGGGGCTAATTAGATTGGAGTTATGTTAGTGTGCGTGTTTGTCACCACTGGACTCGATAAACTGGAATGGAACTGAGA
Organism: Percopsis transmontana; assembly: GCA_025447815.1. NCBI lineage: Eukaryota > Metazoa > Chordata > Actinopteri > Percopsiformes > Percopsidae > Percopsis > Percopsis transmontana. The sequence goes on along the minus strand of JAOEHI010029755.1, from coordinate 12,112 downwards.
AAATTTGCATGCTGCTATCGATAACTTCCACCTGTTGTGACAGTTTTTATTTCATTACCTTACTTAACGAGAAACAAATAAAAATAAATAAAATCAATTTATTAATGAAAAGAACATCTTTAAAAAGGCCCGTCCAGATGAGATATCCTGGACTGGAATTAGGATGAGGGGCTGTATAGGATTATCCTGAAAGGGCAGACAGGCAGTATATTATGGGGATAGGATAGTCTAGTGGTCTAGGTGTTGGACTCCCAGCCAGAAGGTCGTGGGTTCGAGCCCCAGAGTCAGCTTACCTGTAAGCATCCTTGAGCAAGATGCCTAACCCCTATCTGAGCCATGTAATAGAACAATGTAATTGTAAGTCGCTTTGGATAAAAGCATCTGCTAAATGCTGTAAATGTAAATATTAGGCTCTTACTTGAGTTCCTCTGTCTCTGCTCCATAGCAGCTCTCACACCGTTTTGGGTCCAATGTGCTGGGGTCAAATATGTCCCCTTCATCACTCTTCCCCAGCTCTGAAACAACATTGGAAACATACATTTCTAGAAGTTGCTACTGATATGGTTAAAACCATCCTTATATTGCAAGCTCCTTCTCTATGTTTGTCAGCCAGACGGTGTCAATCAAATCATTAGCAGGTGATTGGATCAGCTTCAACTAAATCAGATTCTGATTTTGGATTTTGCATTTCATTACAGAATGAGACGGAATACCATTCCAGGAAATGCAGCAAAAGTCTTTGAGTAGGTCAAGAACTATATTTGACACGTTTGAGGAAACATGTCAAACATCTGCGCTAGCAGATGGTTGGACCACCACGACCCACGTGGGGATGATTTCCCGATGACAGGCACTTAATTGCTGTTGGCACCAACTGAAATACTCACCTGGATGCTGATTGGTCATCTTATTCGCTACCCGACTAACAAATGGTTTTCAATTGTGAGTTCCTAGGCTAATACGTAGAGCAAAGCAAAAAAGGTGGCGCTTGCAATGTCTGGAAGGTTTTAACCAAGTGGATGTGCTTGCACATGCAGATTGGTAGGTCCCGCTTGTATAGTGGTTAGCACTGCTGCCTCTTAGAAAGAGTTTATGGGTTTGAGCATAGACCGATATTTTAGCAATGCACCTGAATGCATAGTACAAGGGTCAAAGGTTACCGTGTTTCTCGGCCTCGGTGGAGACCGGTTTAAGGTCTTTGTCCAACCGATGTTTGAACAGGTTGTGTTCCACATCCAACTGCTGCTCTCCTGCCACGTCCATCGCGTCTATACTGAGATCTGGGAGAGAGAGAAAGGGAGCGAAAGGTAGAGAGAGCTCCAACACATAAGTAATAAACTTAAGCTATGTTATTAAATGTGCATAGCTCTAGCACAAACGCATATGTAGACATTTGAAACCAATCAAAAAAACATTGGTTACCATGGTTAACCGGTGTTGGGGCAGTACTTACAAGCGCAGGGCATGTGGGGGAAGATGATGTCGATGTTGATTTGTAGTTTGTCTCCTCGTGATGTGTCGACGTACAACTCTGGTTGTACCTGGAAACAGCAAACCTTTTCTAACCAAACACTAAACGTGCAGAAATCTCATAGTGCAAACAGAATTTGCATGTAAACAGTGTCAGTGATGTACGTCTGTGTAGGAAAGGTATATCCTGTACATCAGGATATAAAGCGGTCACACAAGGATTTCCTTCTCTAGAATAAATGTGATTGGACTCACCTCTTTAGTTAGATAATACTGCAACTCCGAGAAGAATAGGAACAACATGATCAAGCCACTGACCAGAGTGACTGATTAGTGACAGATAAGACAGAGAAAGAGGGGGCAAATACATTAATAACGTGAATAATGCAGAGATACAATATAACCTACAGCTAAAAATGATTCATCACAACATTGTGTGTGTTAGCAGCGTCTACTTAGGGGTGGACACATGGGCATAGTTTCCAATAACTTCAGTGATTACATATTCACAGAGTAATATATTGTAATATATTGCACCTTACTACAGTAGATCGTGATATCCTGTAGTACAGTAGTAGACTTATTAAGCACGATAGCAAGCATATTTCCTCCAAATACGACAAACACACACAACCCAATACCGCCGCACTGAGCTCTCTCTACCGGACAGTAAGTAGTGACGTTAACGGTCATAATGAATGGATTTCTCTCTCACCAGTGGCGCCACCCCATGTTTTGATCCGGAAGTCCTCTAGGGTTTTGGGATAAGCGTCAAATTGTTTGAGCTTATTTAAAGTTTCCATTTTCTCCCCGAAACAAGCTTCACTGAACGTCTGCTGTCGGTCTGAGAAACAGTAGCGGTTCCTCACAGAACTTTCACTTCCGGGACACACCGGAGCCATTCATGCTGAGCCAATCAGCGTTCACCATGTAAACAGGAAATACGTGTACTGTGCGTTTTGATCGTTTTGATTGGTGAATGATGAAGAGCTGTACATGTTTTGTTTGTTTATTCAGCAAGATCAGTGTAAAAATATTGATGACATAAACTAATCTGCTCAAATTTAATTAACTGAAATATTTGTTTTACTTTTTCTTATTTTACAATACAACAAGCAGCAAACTAGGAGTTACATTTTGAATAATTGAAAATGTTTGACAGAAATTTAATTTTTCAATATTATAATAATAAAATGAACTAAACTTTATTCAAATATACACTTTAAAAACAAAGTGCTATGACAAAAACAATAAAAGCACGGTTCAGCCAGTCAGTCACTTAAAATATATTAGAATAGAATGTAAAGAACTTGTAAAACTATAGAATATTAAAAAATTATTTATGAATGTAAGAGGCAATAGCATAGATGTGGGTTAATAACATTTGATCACCATCAGCAGGAATCACCATCAGTTTCACCTCTGGTGAAAGGCATCAAGTCCTCACAGCTAGACAATGTCTTTTGGTTTCCAGTAAATGCAGGTAATTTCACTAATTCCAATTGACAGATGATCCAGTTTGTGTACACAATTTAATATCATTGCAATTGTTTAATTCTAATGTGAATCATCAATACAATTACATCATTTAGCACATGCTTGTATCCAAAGGGACTTAAAGTGAATACAATTATAAATATTAAGGAGCAGGTAGGGGTTAGGCATCTGTTAAAGGATGCTTAGCCTAAATGTTTGGGATCAAAATGGCACCACACAATGAAGACTGGTCAAATCCTCACATAGTTGTTATCAACTTGAACAAATATTGCTTGCTTAACTTGAGGACAAATAATTTATAGCTTCTTGTGTAATTCAAAGTGGTTCTAAAATCATATCAAAGAAATCCTTGCTAAGCAAACTCTTTTCAGGTTGGAGAAAACGACAGAAATTCAACAAATTAAAAACCCTTCCAGATCAACAAATATTGACTTCATATCAGAAAGCTTCATTCATTATACCAGTTTATTGAATATTTGCACCAAGTTGTAGACCTTCTACATTAAATCAGGCATGACACATAGGTATTTTACAGTTGTTAAACCGTGGATTCCTTGACAATAACATGCATCATCTAAGCTTTGCTTTGTATGATGGTAGTAAAGATCAAACTCAAGCAAACAATGGCCTAAAACATAATAAAATAAATAAATTACCTTTCCCCTGGCGTAAATGTTAAGACAGAGAGCACAAGACACTGCTTACTTTAAGATAATTTATTTTATACAGTGAAACACAGATCAGAGGTTGCATTTGTGGTGTCCTGTTTGTTGGGGGGGGGAACAGATACATACACACACACTCAGAATGGAACACACCGTAGCACAACCATTTCAGAGCGCAGGCGATCATTCAATGTCTTATAAAGATAGACGATTGATCGATTGATCAATCTAAGGTGAGATGGCATGTGTGGCATCAGATGTCTGGGTTGTAACCTGTGGGCCTCAGAGAGGGTATTTTTCAAGAACCCTGCAACGCTCCTCCGATGCAGACCAGATATCAGCCACAACACACCCGAACACACCAGCAGCTAAACCAAGGCATTTTTCTGTAAGATTAAACAGATATACTCCATTTGTCTACCTCGTGTTAGAAAGGCGTGCGTGTGTGTTGCCGTGTCTGTGGGATAGTCGAAGGAGTGTTGTAGGGTTCTTGAACTTCCTTGAACAGTGCAGCCCGCCCTGCGGTGGCATTGTTTGGTGCCTTTGTTTCGTTCTACTTGGGGGGCCTGTAGGCGATCTTCCTGCTCTTGAGAACAGACCAACGGTGTCTCTTCATGTAGTAGAGCATTGGGAGGAGAATGGCGGAGCCCAACAGCAGCTGACACAAAACAGGACATTCGATCAGACCATGAATACTAGTACTTTAAGCCTACATGACCGTAAATAGTGCCACCATAGCCCCTACCTGCTCCTAAATAAATTAATCAATTGTAAACTGAAATGTTGAGCTAACAGAAGCATATTAATACACAGCACATTTAGATATCATGCGGTACTATTCCAAAATAGTAGTTAGTCACATAAATATCCGGCGCTACTATAGTTTGTTTAGTATCTTGTGTTCTACCTTCAGACCCATACGCTTGCGCTGGTCGTGTTCCGGCTCGGCAGCCCACTTCAGGAAGGTACACACATCTTTAGCAACCTGGCTCATGGTGGCAGGGGTTCCTACATCAACAGACAACAACCACAGTTATCTTAATCCCAGTTCCAGTCCAGTCACTCCTCATAGTCCTGAATTCCAGTTTCAATTCAGTCCAGTGTATCTGAACAGCCCTTAATCCTAAATTTGATTTTCACTATTGTACATCTACATGTTAACATTTGACTCCCCATTAAAAATCCAAAAAACAAGACATAAAAACAAACTTCCACACAATTTGATGAATGACCCTCTACTTCAACACACACGTCTCACCGTCATCAAACTCCAGGACCTCATTGTAGATGGGCGGGGCCATGCCAATAGCCTGGCCAGGGAAGTAAGGGTTGTAGTAGAGCCCCTCTCTCATTACAACACCTGCTGGGGGCTCACAGTAACCCGTCAACAAGCTGAATACGTAGTCCTCTCCCCCGTGTCTGAAGGGGAGAAAAACAAATGATACTGAGAGAAGGGTATGCTGTAGAGGGATATGGGAGACATGGAGAGGAAGGCATTAGACAAGAAGGAATTAGACAGGAAGGAATATGGAAGAAACAAAAGACAATGAATGAAAAAGAAAATAAATACAATGTCTGTGTATAAATGTACACTGTATATGCATTTATGCAAGTGCATTACCGTGCACTGATGATGTAGCTGAGGTCGGGGGGCAGTGCTCCGTTGTTAGCCGCACGGGCGGACTCAGGGTTAGAGTACGGTTTGGGGAAATAGTCGGAGAGCTTCCCTGGCCTGGTGAACATCTCTCCATTCTCATCTGGACCATCGACCACCTCAATCTGAACACCAGACCAACACTGCTGTTTATTCAAGGTAACAATCCCTAACTTTGGCACAGAAATAATAAGACTGGTTTTCTACTCTCCATTGTTTAACTCCGTGATTGCAACCCAGGGGTGCTCAAAGTGAGAAGATGGGGAAATCTAGTTTATGTTATAAAAAATATGTTGAAATAACAAAAACAAAAAAAAAAGTTAAAGCAGTTATAGATATCATTATTTTATTCTTGTCTTACTTAGTATACAATTCATGTAGTGGTGAAGTTATGTATTAGAGTTGACTCTTGTATAAAAATTTACAAAAAAAAAAAACCACCTCCTCAGCGATGGCCTTGACCTCTGCCTCAGTGTGCGACACTCCCACCAAGTTTCTGAAGGCCAGGTACTCCATACTGTGACAGGCTGAACACACCTGCTTATATACCTGGTAACCACGCCGCACACTGGAGGGAGGGAGAGAGAGAGAGAGACAAACAAAGGTTAAATGGGTTATAGATTATTATGATTAAGTGTGTTTAAAGCGGTTCATGACATACATGTTACAAGTATTCCTTCTACTCAAGACAAATGTACCAGTGAATAAATATGATTATTTAATTACAACATGTTTCCTCATGTTGTTTTCTATATGCTGCCCTTTCTCCTTATTTCTACCTGCTGTGGTCCAGCGACGATAACAGGCCAGCATGGCTCCATGGGTAATTTGGTGGGTGGAGCTCCAGGTCTGAGGCCTTCACTGATTGGTGCAGCGCCAGGGCAAGCCCAGCCCCTCCCGCAGCTACGATGCCTATGGTTGTCAGAGCAACCTTCTTGCTCCTGGGTAGGCTGGCAAATGACATGTTGGCCTATAGTGGGAAGGACAAGATTACAATTTATCATAAATAAGTGAAGTGAATGCCATGTTGTTGTCACTGTTCTTCTGTATATCTCAATTTGCATTTTATAAAATATGAATGAATCAAAAACTGAATCAAACTAAATTTAGTTTGAATCGCACATCGTAACACTCCTAATAAAAGGTCTCAATAACCAATTAGTGTGATGGATCGATTTGAAAGATCATCATTCCAATAAGACTTAAAAAGGGTATGTCAAAATTAAAATTCATGATAAATCATATGACAAAGATGCAAGAGGGTACAACGCAAATCCAGCCCCAAAACTGGCACCTGTCAAGCCAAACAAGCATGACACCACATCCACGTGTTTATATTGGACTATGGTTCTTCTCCTACCCAACACACTGGCATTAGAACTGGAGTTTGTTCATGGAGTGTAAGCTGTTAGTATCATTGTCTGACATAAGTGTAGAGAATAATAACAGAAGTAATTTAAAATATATTGGGTGTACACAAAATAGCAGCCATTTCAAGTGCTGTGCACCATTGAGCCTTGCATCTACTGTACCTTGATCACTGAAGTTATGATATCCTCCGTCTAATGTCATCACATGTCACTGTATGTATCTGAGCTTTAAGATGGGTTCACTTAAACCAGGTTGGCGAGATATGTACAGTCCTGATTTTCAGTTAGTGTTTTACTTGCGAGTAGAGGCAAAGGTTTTTTAAAGGACTGTAGGTCATTGAAATGGTAACATTGCATTCTAGCTTCAGGCTAGTAAAGTTCGGATGATGTTTTGACAGAGTAATCTGTCAGAATCTGACAGTTTCACTCGTGAGTACTTACAATTAAAGTTACCGGAAGGTTATCTTCTTTTTTTTCCCAGACATTAGCTAGAGCTGAAGTCAAATGCTAGGTGTCTTGCCAAAAATGTTCGCGCTGCCGAAATCATTAATCTACAAAATTCTACCAGCATTGCCATTTATTTATCTCCACTGCCATTTATTTAAGTCCATTGTGTAATATTCCTGATTGAAATATGACAAACTATATTAATTTCAATAATGCATTGTTCCTATGATAAAGGCTCTGTTGTTTGTCGATTCGTTTACGAAATAAGTATCCCAGAAAGGTTGCAGAATAATGTTTGCCGGCTAGCCGACAGTCAGCTCACTACAGACTGGTGTTCATTCTAAATACAAATCCACGTTCGATTTTAAATGTGTCAATGAACAATACCGTCAGTAACTATGTATTCGTCGTCTAAATGGCATCAAACCCATTTAGATATCAAGAACTTATATTTAAAGATGATGAGATACAGAGTACACGAGTGACCTTGTCTCACAAGACTTGGCTAACAGGCTAGCCGCTAGCGAGGACGTCCTATAGTAACTGTTTGTATATCACACAGGACAAATGTGGGCCACATATGAGAATAATATGTAGGACAGATATGTATCACTATTTCGGCGTACCTTGGGGGTCTTGATAGTCCTCGGCGTGCTCAGCAGAGCTCTGCCTCCCCCTGTCTGCACGACTGCTCGCAGCGCCGCCATCTTGTCTCTGACTCTTTCACAAATGTTTGAGCGGAAGATGCTCTGTTACATGACCGATCCTGCGTGCACACACCACCCCCTACCGGCACAAATGGGAAAATTACACAACCCCACATTTACACAACTGACCTCATGCAAGAACATATAATGAACAGAGTTGTTCTAAGGCAGGCCTACTCGAGAACTCGCTTCACCAATTTCCTCATATTACTTTTGAGTTTTTCAACACTATTACAAAGACTTTACACATATAAACCAAAAGCATACTCTTATACAGTCGATTACAAATATTTACATTTGCAATACCTTTATCGATCAATAGATGACAGCACAGGAACAAAATGCTGGATGTCAAGAAAAGTCAAAGCATTACAGGAATCAACTGTCTAATTTTTTCCATCTTTTAAAAAATTTATTTATACTTTTATTGTTAATTATTTGCCAAGTAAATTTGCAGATATTATGCAACTATGCAATGTAATGGATCTTAATAATGTTTATTTACAGTATTTAATGACATGTCTAGATCGTAATCATGGCTGTACATATTCCATAACAGCCTGGCTGTTATGGCCACGGATTATGGCAATTCCAGTTAAAACTAAAAGTCAACATCTACTAGGCTCAGCATGAGCTCTGAACATCTGAAAAAAAATATTACAATCACTTCAGTAAGCACATGCATATGTTTGGGTTTATACGTGGGATTTGTGAGAGATTGTGAGAGAAAACCGAAGATCGACAGAATATGTGTAATGCTCTTGAGTGCATCCCTCTACGTGAGCGCGTGTGTGTTCAAGGTTTCCATGTAGACCGTGCTCATGGCAGCTGTATCCCACATCAATGTCCTGTTGCGTCATAGTCGATCGATGGGAATGATGAATTTAACGCCATATGAGATCAGAATTAGCACACACACACACACACACACCATGTATCCAGCCTGCCCGCATGTCCTTGAGCAAGAAACTCGATGTGGATGTGACCTTGTATGAGGCACAACACTAAAAGGATATGAAGAAGTTCATGATGCCACACACAACATAAAATGTATAAGTATAAAAACACCTAGCTGAGATAGAAGTATTTAACACCAAGTTATTAAAAGAGTTATCAAAACAGAAATATATACTGTAATTTAATTGCAAATTTAACCAAGGGTTTACTAAAAATGGGCCCAAAGCTCGGCTGCAGAAGTCCTTCGCTGTAAGGCGGAGTGTTCACTCTTATTCCACAAGGTGGCAATGTCCCCAGTTATACAGGAAATTAATGCAACTCTTCTTCAGAGGATCCCACATTGGAATCAGTACAACATTGTGGTTGTACTTGCAACTTGTGCTCAAGTATGAGGAGAGTTTTTGGTTAACATTCAGAGCCCACTGTTGATGTCTGCTATAATATTCATTATGTGTCTCACCAGCTTGAAGCAATGGATTTATTTTATCCACGTGTTGAGACAAGACATTATTGGGGGTGAATATCAGCATTCATACCTGGTTTTGTTCAGGCTTTACGTGTGAATGTATAATCTTGAAACTACACCTTGTCAACATTAAGCTCCCAGGCGTAATATCTAAATGTGTGTTGTGATCATCCATTTTAAAGCTTAGGATGAGTTTTGAGGCACAAGGGCTTGAAGCAGACATGGTAGACTAGAGTCCTAAGGGACATTATTATTAATCAGTCTTTCCGTACTTCTACACTCAATGTTTCCCATTTGAAAATGTACTGTATATTTGTAAAATGTACATGCATATCTGTCATGGCGGTGTCCTTGCGTGCTATCTGGCCAATCCTCTTATAATACATACATACAGTATAATACTCAGAAAGGCCAAATCACTTTTAAAGTGAGAGTTGAATTGAAATAGTTCAGTCTACTGTTACGAGGATGATATTCACTACAATTAGAAAACACAAACAGCTGGTTATCCCTCCTCTCCTGACTGTTTGTGCATGTACCAACCCCAATTGGTAGTAGGGGGCAGGATAGTCTAGTGGTCTGGGTGTTGGACTCCCAGCCAGAAGGTCGTGGGTTTGAGCCCCAGAGTTAGTCTACCTGTAAGCATCCTTGAGCAAGGTGCCTTACCCCTACCTGCTCCATGTAATAGCACCATGTAACCCCTACCTGCTCCATGTAATAGCACCATGTAACCCCTACCTGCTCCATATAATAGCACCATGTAACCCCTACCTGCTCCATATAATAGAACAATGTAATTGTAAGTCGCTTTGGATAAAAGCGTCTGCTAAATGCCAAATGCCAAATGCCAATTGATTGACATCTCTGGGACGCGAGACAATGGACACCATCTTTTTAAAAGGTTCTGTTGTGCAGGCTAAATGCAATTTGCTGACCTCAGCAAATTCCCAGCATATAGCTCCGCCCATCTTCAACCCAGTACAAAGAAAGACATAAATATTTAAATTACCTTTCTAGTAAGGACTGAAACGCTGGAATTGGTTTTCTTTTTGGACACAGAATTCAAAGGCACAGGCATTTGAATTTTGCACACATGGTAAATTGCAATTGTATGTTCATTAACGAACAACATACCTGTAACATTAAGTAAATGGTCTGTCGAGTGCTGAAGACAAAGCATGAACTTTCTTAATTCAGAGAAATATTTAATTCAGACAGAAAGCCTTCTCCAGCAAATCAACTGAATTATAGATGTGTGTGTGAGAGGGAGAGAAAGACACTAGCAGGGTTTAGACGTGCAAGCAGGTGACAATAATTATATTTTCAGGTTATTTTGCTTCATTTCTTTGCTGCTGCAATACATTTTATATTTCAAAGACTGTGTTTCTAATTTTATAGCAAAGCACTAGCAAAGCCACGCATGCACAAAAACGTACGGTTGACTAACTCAGCCTTTGTTTCTAGAGTCAGTTGTTAGAAAGGACAGAGCAAGGACACACACACACACACACACACACACACCCACAGAGAGGAAGTAAGGAGCTGTGGTTCCTGTCAATAGCTATTAGGTCAACATGTTAAGTGTCCTTCACAGTTTCTCACGCACACACACACACACACACACACACGCACAAATACAGTACACACAAACTCACACACACGCACCTGACCTGCTGCTAAACTGTGCTGTTGACTCTAAATCAGTCTGAAAGTCGAGGAAAGAAAAATATTCTATTTGTCCCATTCCTGCATTGTCCACTGTAGCCGTTCATTCCGCTCCAGTTTCATACCTGACTTCCAGACCCTTCTGAAGGTTCCTATCGCAGCATTTTGTCCCAATGAGGATATCTTGTCTGATTGAGGGCTTAGGGGGACAATTTGTCTCCTGGGTTAAATGAAAACTTGCAAGCACTTTCAGGCTGCAACTGGGATTGCTTACCTCAATATACACATGCTGACATTTGGGAACAAATATTCAGTTTGGTCACCGAATATATTGAACCACTTGGTCCTCCAACCTATGCTGGGTTCCACTGTATCTCAGAATCATCCTTAGGAGTAGGAGTCTGCAACGTAATGTGTTTTAGAAATGTATTTTTCCTACTTCATACAGTATGTACAGAGGCTATTTTTCTCTGTGAGCCTATGCCTATATGTTTGTGTGCTGTGTGCTTTTGAACTTTAGAGCCTTTTGTGTTTAAGCTGGTGTATAGATGTTACAATACCTTGTTTGAACATGAATTTGTGTGTGTGTGTGTGTGTGTGTGTGTGTGTGTGTGTGTGTGTGTGTGTGTGTGTGTGTGTGTGTGTGTGTGTGTTAGCATGCTAGGGGGCAGTGTACAACAATTACGCTCTCAAGTTCTGTGATTGCGCTCCAAGCCAGGTGTGACGCTCGCACACCCGCTGTAATGCTTCTGTGAACACACCAAATTCGCTTGAAGTGGCCTCTAACAAGCACATGTGACGCCCCAAATCCGACCAAGTTATCATCAATACAACCTATTGATCTGTCTGCATGTTCATTTGTTTAGTAATTGATAAGATATCACTATTACTCTGTGGAACGCTGCCCATTGATCCCTCTGACTGTATAATTTAATAGAGCTCTCAGGTATTGATAACGCAATGTTATATTTAGGCAATAGTTATTGATTGGTAAATATTATGACGGAGGGGAAGTATTGATGAGTGGGAGTATTTATACACAGTCCAATGGAAGACAGAGTTTTAATAAATCAACAGACGGCCACATACGCACATACACACTACGCCCTATGGAGACTGTTAGTAGCATGTGTGTGTGTGTGCACGCACGCACGCACGCACGCACGCACGCACGCACGCACGCACGCACGCACGCACGCACGCACGCACGCACG
>JAOEHI010029736.1:12621-22621 GCA_025447815.1 Percopsis transmontana | reverse complement strand
GAGAAGGGTGACACGGCACCGAAAGAGCAGTAGAGGCGTTGAGAAAACAAGAAAACCAGCGGGCCCCACATGGTTTTGTATTAACCAAAAAAATATATTATTTAAAATGTCTATAAACAAATAAGTAGTTTGAGTTTCCCCCCAAAAAAGACAGCGGTTCCAACGTTTACCATATCATTTAACATGGCGACCTCAGTGACGTGGTATATATAATAAAATAGGTCATTCTATACCAAACCCAACCACAGAATCGGACAACGGAGTAAGTGAAACTCCCGTAAGAGATGTTTATTCCAAAGGTACAAAAACGGCAGTCAGTCTCTTACTCAGTTGATACAGTTGATCAAACCAGGAATATCAGTAGGGTGAAGGGTTAGGGTTAGAACAGTTTAACTCTTCATGAGTGTCAATTTTAGTATACGAGTAACAGTATATACTGTAAGTTTAAGGCAAGGCACTATATTTACAGTAGCACATATCATAATCGAAGAAGACTCAATGGGCTTCACATAAAAACATGTCATACATAAAACAGGATTTAAAAGTAATGTATAAAAAGTATTTAAATGATAGAATAAAAGAGTAAGAGAGTAGGATCAAGAGGTCATAATAAAATAATAAAATCAAAAGGTTTTACAGCAAAAAATCAAAGTGCAAGGTTTGCAGCTGAAAGCAATGGTGAACATGAACTTATTTAGTCTGGATTTAAAAGTAGTCATTGTTGGAGCATTTTGTTAACAGACCGGTCCCAGATGACCTGAGAGGTCTAAGAGGGTTCATATTGTAAAAGCATTTCAGCTATGTATTTTGGCCCTAAGCCATTCAGTGATTTATGTCTTTGTTAGAACTCTAGCAGCAGAACTCTGAACAAGCAGTAGCTGCCTAAGAGCTTTTTTGTACTTAGTCTACTTTAATAGTATAAAAGCACGTTTTTCTAAGTCTTGTTTGGACATGAGTCCTCTAAGCCTTGCTATGTTTTTAAGGTGATAGTGAAATCTGGTTTGTTACTGACTTAATGTGGCTGTTGAAATTTAGATCTGAATCCATGATTCAAGATTTCTGGCTTGGTTTTTGGTTTTCAAAGACAGGGAGTCAATGTGTGAGCTAACTTTTAGCCTTTCAACTTTAGTGCCAAAGAAGAAAGGCTTGTGTAATATCACACTTGATTAAAATATACAAATGAAACAGACCATTTTTTATGGGCATTCTTAGCTGTATGCCTATTGTTTGTTGAGCTTCACCACTTATCCTCCTACAGTGATTTAGGACAGCACACAGAAGTCAAGCTGAGGTGAGACAGCGATGAAGGGAGAAATTATCTAAGGATGGATAGAGGCCACAAAAGTCCCATAGATAAAAGATATAGACCTTTTAGTGTCCACCCCTTCTTGACCTTCTCTCTTGGAAGCGCAACATCCCAGATTCCCACAATCCCCTGCCTCTAGAGAACACTTTAGAGGGATAGAGAGAGAGAGAGAGAGAGAGAGAGAGAGAGAGAGAGAGAGAGAGAGAAAACGAGAGATTGTCAGAGGGAATGAAGGAGGGAGTTGGAGAAAGACAGAGAGAGGTCCAGAGAATGAAGAGGAAAAAAGAGGAAGAGGGAAAAAATTGGGAGAAAAAAATAAGACAAAAAAGAATGGACATTCAGCAAACATCCATCTTCTCAGAGCCTTATAACACCCCCTTTTTCTCTCCCCTGTGTATATATCCCACTCCAGGCACTGCTCTCTCAACGCTCCTATAGGCAGAGTTGATATAATGCTGACACTCCACTCCTGTTGCGATGAAATAAGAGTTCTGTGGTGCAGCGAGTGCAGTGAGGTGTGGAGAACCCCTATAATGACACAAGCAGCAGCTAGAAAACCTCTTCACTCCCTCAAACCACACCCGATGGTGCAATGCATTAAAGCAGTGTAACGATTGGCGTGCAAAGGCCCATGCACGCTCCGTACCTCCCGCCCTGGCTGCGCACCTGCGGGGATTAGCTCCACGCAGGTGCGACACCTTAGTTTTGATTAGGGACCTTATTTAGGTTTCCCGGCAGCACTAGGTGCTGTCGGTCATTGTTTGTTTGTTTTACAACTGTACGTTGTGTGTTTCTTTATTAAAACTCGCAGTATGAGCACCCTCCTCTCCTGTTGTCTTGTGTCATCCTCTGGCCTGCACTTACACTCGCCATCCCACTATCCACAACGTTACAAGCAGGTATACATGCATCAATAGCATGTATACCTGTACATACTATCAGGGGCTAGCAAGGTTTACCCCTCCCCTATCGTGTGGCTAAATAATTTGTTTTTTTAATGTAATTTGGTTATTTTCCATACATGCCTTGAAATGAATGGTCTAGGTTCATTCTTGAATTTGTCTTCAGGATCCAAGTGAAATTAAGATAATTAGAGCCCCCTTGTGGTGAATAATTTACATGGGCACAAGTGACATGCAGCCCATGGAAATAAAATGGGATTGGCAGCAATCAAATCAAGATCAATTACCTGTGAACCATCTACCAATGAACAGGTGGGGGTGGGACTTATTTTTGGAGGTTATGTAAGTCAGCCCGGCACTGGTCCGAATAAAGTGAACTGTATACGAGACTATATATGAGACCTTCATATTACAAAAATAAACACTGTTTTGTGGTTCCGGTAAAAGTTTCTACATAACAGGATACGAGTTCATAAATTAAATGTAAGCTAATTAAAAGCTTTTCTCTATGCAACATGGACAACTTGCTGAGTTAATATGTAACGTGATGTTATTACGAGTTCATATTAAATGTGATTTGTATTGTAAACCCTCCCACCCAAAAACTAGCCCTCACTTCTTACTTGCAACTGGATGCCATGGTTCAATTCTTGCCAATTCTTGACCAGCGCTTGCTATGCCATTAGATTAAATCTAAAACCTGGGGTTTGGTGTCAATGAATAGGATTAGCCTCAACATTACCCTTATTTTCCTTTAAATCGGTCGGGATACATTTCCTGCCCGGTTAAAAAGCAACCGGGCGAATCAGCATGCAGTTGTGTAGTTTCCTTAATTATAACAGTAAAGGTGCTTACATGCTGTTGAAAACAGGAGAAGATGTTAGCGGATGCAGGCGTCTGACTCACCAACACAAAAAAAGTCTGCTGCATGAACTGCTATTACATAATTTTTAACTGAAACTAGGTTTCTGTTTCAGCAGAGCTCAGTTACATGCATTGGTGGAAAAGTCCGACTTCAGAAAGTAAAAGTCCTGCCAGGTTTTCCTTGTGCTTCTTCACGTAACCAGGGGATTTCGATTATTAGTCCCTGTAATTGAAATCACCTGGTTAAGTGAACAAGCAGAAGGAAAACATGGCAGGACATTTACTTTCTGAAGTTGGACTTTTCCACCTCTGATTACATGTAATAGATTTCTGCTGCTTAAAACCACTTATAATGTACAAATCCCCTTAACTGCCAACTTGCGTTATGTCCTGCCATTTCTCTCTTTGAAGAAAAAAGCCTTTTATGATGACATAGCATGGTCAATGTCCACACCACCAATAAAACATTATTATGAACTTCCTGTTTAATTACCACACTGTGCCGTTCAACATGTGCTACTTCACCGCTTGATACTCACGGTCAAACCGGCATAATTCTCTTTGCGACTGCTTTATCGCTTCCCAGGGCAGAATGTCCTGAATTGCCATGAACAGTTTGTGCATTCAGATAGATAGAGACAGTGCAGCAACACCCAGAGAAAATAACTTATGTCAACCTCAGTGGTAAGCTTTGGTAAAAGCTCAATGTGTCTTGATTCAGTCTTTTATCACATTTCATTACTCCCAGTCTTTTTTTAACAGGGCATTGTTTCTTTATTGAGGCAGACGTATTAACACAAGAATGCAGACCAAAGGTTACAGGAGGAAGGACATTATTGGCCAGTTATGCATGTTGTCTGCTAGGGGTATGCTGTCATGACAACACGAGTCTTGCACACGCTTAGCACTTAAAAACAAAAGAGGTTTATCATGTTAAAATACAAAAAAACAACAACAACAGCACAATGTCAAACAGTACTTTACTTCACTGCACAAGATTTCAAATTTTATTTTAAAATTATTAGAGATCCCTTGGTGTCATTATCTGTAACTGTTTGCTAGCGCATAGTGTCACTGTGTGAATCAGTCAAATTTAGAACAGCATAAGCATGCAAAAGCATGCATGGCACACATGCACACACACACACACTGTAAACGGTTCACTGATGAAAAATGACAGTCATTAGGAAAGAGATTACACATCAGCCTGCGGTTGGGGGTGCTCTTCAGTCTATTAAGCCAGAGTATGTAGAGATGTAGGACATCATTCAACATCCACGACCTACAGCATATGAAATTGATGGACAAACAACACTGGATGTGTTTTATATGCTGTCGGTTGCACGGCAAAGGGAAAGCTGGTGACATGAAATAATAATAAAGAATGCTGTCTTGAGATTATTGCTTTTATATACTGATGTCAACCATCCAGGGCTGAGAGTATGTAGGTTTTCATTCCAACTGCAGTGCAACACATGGCAGAAAATATTACTGCCATTTTTTAAAAACACTAACATTTATTGGCAGTATTGTATATTTGAGAGAGTTCCTACCCAACTTACCTACCATTTTTGACCTGCTTTGGTGATAACAAATGAATGACCAAGGAAGGGAAGAAAAAAAAAGGGAAAAAAATCTAATTTGCTCCCAAAGTATAATAAATAAAATTAATTACTATCCGCTTGCTATGGAAATCACCTGCATGGTTGAGATGATTTGCTGCCCAATAGCTTGGCTCAAACGACACTCACTCTGGGAAATATACATAGCATTTTTTTTAGGTTTGAATTATCACAAAACTGTATAGACTTGGAACCTGTGTTGCCATTGATTATGTGTTATCTTACAGCAGTGACAATTTCTAAAACACACAAGTCTCAAATATCCAATCCACCGCACACAGTTGTTTGCCATTCACAGGGTAATGAAATATTGACTGATGTTTACAGAGTATTGCAAACCGCTACACAGGGGCTGGGCAGCTTACTTGGATAGATAATAGCTTGCTACCTGCAGAACTGTATGGATATACCTTTGTAATGACTGGCTAATCGCAAGCCTACATTAGCTATACGTAATGTTTGCAGGCCACAAACCTGTGTTGGTCTGTAAGCCTGTTTATAAATGTTTTTTGTTGGTTTCACTTACATATCATCAATATGAGTGGAAAGCACACCCTAACTTATCGACTCATTGTTTACTGTATCAACCCGGGCCAAATCTCTCTGGATAGGTGTGTGCGTGTGTGTACCTGTTGTGCGCAGAACCAATATACAAATATATACTAATATATCAATGCTCGCGCGCACACACACACACACACACAGCCCATACATTATATGCCAGCTCAAATCTGATCTCAGAGAGTGCAGAGCCTTGCTTGAATGTGTGTGTGCGCGTATGTGTGTGTGTGTGTGTAGGTGCTTGTGTGTAGGTGCATGTGTGTGTGTGCTGGGATGAAAAACATGCAAATGGAGCAGGACAACAATCACCATTCATCACCTCAGAATATCATTTTGGCCAATTAGCGCTGTTAGTGGCTGACATTTGGGTGACGCAATGTCTTTTAATCAGCAAGACCTCACACACACACACACACACACGTATATGCACCCCCCTCTGTTTCTATCTTCATTAAAACACACACACACAAACATATGCGCACACACTCGATCGCACACACACACATGCAACCCCCTCTGTTTCTATCTTCTCGAAAACACACACACACAGGCTGTACACACAAACACACACACACGTAAGACGCCTGTTTCAATCCTCCCTTCTCTCTCTCTCTCTCTCGCAAACACACACACACGCACACACACGCACACACACATGCCTTCTAATTTTCCTCTAAGCTTTTAAAACAGTGAGATGAAAGCAATAATGTAGCCATCTATAATATAATGATCTGTCCCCATTAAAGAGCCCAGTTCATTAATCCTTATTAGGAAACTTTGTGGAGTGTGTGTGTGTGTGTGCCCGTGCTCACCCACTTGTCTACGTTGCCTTTCCTCTCATATTTCTGCCTCTTTTTCTAGAGGTTTCTCTCACCCAAGTCTGTTTCACCCCACTTCTCCTCTCTTCTTTCATCACCCAGTTTCAGTTCACTTCCCGAATGTACGCTGAGTTATGCTAGTTTATGCTAACAACACGACAGGTTATGCAGGCAGCACCAACAAACACAACCCTCTCCATTTTTTCCTCCTCTCGTTTGGGTCCTCGGGGGCTGGGTAGGATTTTCCTTGTGTGCCATTTGATTCACAAAACGCCTCCCTTGGTTCCTGGTAGATCTAAAAGAGGATTTATTTTGTGCTCTTTCTGTAACATTTGCGGGATGAAAAGCACCTTCTAGGCATCCTGAGGAACAACTGTGAAAATGGGATTAAAGCGTGGACCAGCAGTATGTTATTGTTATAGCTAGAGTAGGCTATACTGTAGCATTTCACCAACTGTAATAATAGATATAGTCCCTTGTATCCATTGTGTCCAGTGTTTGGCCGTCTGCCAGTGGTACATCTAGGTGTATGCATTTTTTTCTCGATGTTCAGAGCATCACAGTGTTGTGTTGAGAGCTCGATGTCGGCTCTTTCATAAACGTTCCCAGGCTGCTACTACAGGGATTCTAACATCTCACCTGGAGGCGAATCTTCGCAACAGCTGGGAGATAGCAGCTCATGTTTTTCTTTGGGGTTGTTTTTTCCCCCATCTCAGTGTGCGTTTTTCTCTGATTCTCTCTGTCTGTTTCTCTCTTTCTGTCACAGCATGGAGTTGCTTTAATTTTATCTATGCCTCTCTCTCTCTCTCTCTCTCTCTCTTTCCCTCGGTTCAACTGTGTTTTCCTCTCCTCTACTAGTTAGTAGTTTTTTGTTAGATTGTTGCGACTGCATGGGCAATTTTAAATTTTACCATCTGGGTTTCACTCCCTCTCTGGGTTTCTCTCTCTCTACAGTACTATCTAAAAACAAAGAAATCACACTTTTTTTCTCGAAGGATTCATAGATTTATGAAGGGTATATGTTTCTTTTTTGGTCGAGGGTAGCCATGGAAATTGTAGAGGAGTGAAATGAAAGCAAACTGAAACATAAATACATGAGAAAAGTATAAATTCTATAAAAGAGTACACCAAACAACAAAGATACTACTTAGTTACTTTGCAGCTGTCAGCAAGAAAGAAATTGAGCAAGCGAACCTTTTTTTATTCAACTACTGTATACCTACCTAGAGAGAGAGATGGAGACAGTGACCGCTGAGACACTATGAGGGGGGAGGGGCAGAAAGCCATACAGACAAGAGTGAGAGAGAAGGAGAGTGAGAGAGCTGTTGTTAGTATTGTATAGAGCCACTCCTTTCTCTGCCATTAAAACTACAAAAGATAAATACTCAACTCAGTAGACCATGTAAGCGGGCAATTCACAGGAGTGTAAAAAAACCCTGTAAAGGTCAGCTGAAGTATGAGTAGTAGACAAGAGGCTGGCTGGCTTGTCAGGTGTTTTTTTACTCAATTAGGAGACCCTATCAGCCAAGGGTGGAGAGGGAAAAATTATAAAGTAAAAGTGTGTCGGTTGTTGAACTTTTCACAGAAACTGGTACCTTAACAGAAAAGCCCTTGATTTGTTCTATTTCCAGGGCAAGGCTACGGCTGCGGTTAGCTAAGACAAACCACATCCCTGTGGACTAAACTGGAATCGGTTAACAGTAACACCCTCACTTCCTGACAGAGGAGGACAAACCTCGGTCTGTGTGTGCTTGTGCAATGTGACAGTCATTTCATTTTGACCTCTTCCTACCCCAACAAGAAAGCGCCGCCATTGTCACCTTCCATTTCACTGTGAAATTGTCAAGCTTTGTCCGTACGCGTGCGTGTGTGTGTGTGTGGTTCTTTGGGGGTGTGGGTGGGTGTGTAATAGACAAGGACTGTATATGTTGGGATTGTATATGTGTGTCTGAGAAAGACAGATCACACACACACACACACACACACACACACACACACACACACAGCACAACTATAGCTTCCAGCGGACTCAGGTTCTTGGAAACACACATTATATCTAGCTATCCAGATGGGGTAACGGCTGGTTAGGTGGCACGCACACAGACACAAACATGCACAGACAAACACACCAGCACGCACGCATTTATATGCACATACACACACCTGAGACACACATACTGCACACACACACAGGCGTAAGCAGCCGACACAAGACGACACCAACCTGGTACAAACCATCCCATTCAACACTTGAAAGAACATGAATGAATGAATCTTTTCGGAAAAAAACAGCGCAGGATACGTCAGAGGCCTACCGAGGCAATCAATGCCACAGGCAAACTGTGGAGTGTACTTGAAGGAGTGAATTGTAATTAATAATCCATTTGTTAAGCGGGCACAGCTGAATATCATCAACAGCCAGGTGTCCATCATCCATCTTTATGAAACCTTCATAACAAAAAAGTGAACTACCCCTTTAAAACATCATTCTAGAAAGTTCCTTTTGGACCTTATTCCTCTCTCTGCCCTCATTTCTCATTTCTCATTTCAGCACCTGAATGCCTGTCCGGGTACCAATTTGCTCTAATGTGGTTCAGTGTGGTTTGCTTGGCTTTCAGTTTGAATAAAATTCAACATTAAATCTCATGTACTGTATGTTTTATGATTGATTTCAGTTGTTGTACCAATAGTTGTATTGTTATTGTTCAGTATTGTCTGGTTTGAGATCTTGGCAGGGCATCTTGGGCTGACATCCATCACTACCGTATTTACACATAACTTGCACATAGATGCTGTAAAAGTATATATCCCAAATATACCTCGGTCTGCTAGTCACCTTTTTACACAGCCTGTTAATCCGATAATCCTATTACATACTGCACACTGTTGTTCTGTCGATGCTGTCTAGGCATATTTTGCTATGCAATACGCTAAACGGCAAGAATGACAGAAGTTAGTGATTTACCTAAATACGCTTTAACCGGTATAGGATTCACCAGCATACAATGTCAGGCTCCTGCCTTCTTTCTCCTCAAACACACACACATTCCTAATGCTTACTGTAAGACAGGACTCCATTATCTATATAAAGGAGCCCGGAGAGCCTCTGAGTGGTTCATGTGGGTGTGGTGCTAATGTGAATGGATGGCTCTCATATACCACGCTAGTAGCCGACTGAAGTGCATTTGTGCATTCATGCTGAGCCGCTGACTTCCTGCTCTAAACTGCATTACAGTGTGATGAATGTGTCTCAGTGTGGCCATATTTTGGGCTGATGTAGCACTGGACATCACTATAGAAAATACGTTGTTTCTGTATTGGAGTTTGAAACCAATTTGCCATTGAGAGACCTGTTTTTCACTTACAGTATACAGTAGGTTGGGATGTTATGAACCTGTTTCTTATGCGATATCTTCTTCTTTACCATCTATGACTCAGGTAATAGTTGATTCTGATTGGCTGAAAGAGTACTCATGAAGATGTGAACACATCGGTTGCAGTAACTATATAATTACTTTTAAAGCCTTTCTGTCACAGCATGGAGTTGCTTGGATTTTATGCAGGCCTGCGCACCTCTCTTTCTCTCTCCCTCTTCCTCTCTCTCCCTCTCTTTCCCTCAGTTTGACTGTATTTTCTTCTCCCCTGCTAGTTAGTAGCTTTTTGTTGTTAGATTGTTTGCGACTGCAGGGGCTATTTCTCTATTTCACTATTAGGGTTTCACTCTCTCTCTACGGTACATCTAAAAACAAAGAAATCACTTTTACTTATTTTTTTCCCGAAGGGATCATAGATTAATGAGGGCTATTTTGTTGTTTTTATTATAAGTTTATTTTGTGGTCAAGGGATATTTTGGGTTTATGCAGCACTGGAAATCTAAAGATCTTGATAAGGCTTTGTTTCTGTATTGGAGTTTGAAACCAATTTTCC
>JAOEHI010029736.1:0-12521 GCA_025447815.1 Percopsis transmontana | reverse complement strand
TGGGTTTATGCAGCACTGGAAATCTAAAGATCTTGATAAGGCTTTGTTTCTGTATTGGAGTTTGAAACCAATTTTCCATTGAGAGACCTGTTTAGGTATACAGCAGGTTGGGATGTTAAAAACCTGTTTCTTATGTGATATCTTATACCATCTATGACTCATGAAGATGTGAACACAGTGGTTGCAGTAACATTTTATTTACTTTTAAAGCCTTTGAATACACACATGGGGCCCTAGCATTTCGGTCAAGGAGCAAGAACGACGCAATTCCACGTCCCGAGTCGATCTAAGGTGTGGCCAATACTTTTTTGACAATTTAGGGACGTGGCGGTGGCGGTAATCGTGCGCAACGGTTCGCAGTTGTTAAAGGGTTGGATTAGAGTGAATAAATTATCAGTAGGAGTGGTGGTCAATTATGGTCAATCATATCAGCTCCTCTCATTCCCTTTAACAGCAGTTCGCTCTCTGTCACAGCCAATTTTGTAATGGACGTTAAAAGTCCAAACCAGCAGAAAAGCTTCTCCTGGGAGGAATCTGTCAAAACTGATGTTTTTGTTCAGAAGGTGCACAGTCGCCAAGTACGCATATATGGAACCTCTAATAAACCATGATAGGCCTTCAGGTGCATATATTTTGTTTTGTGATTACAAAGGTTAAGAACAATAGGCCTAGTCATTAGTTAAATAATTCAAGAAACAGGCCAACATAACACAAAAGTGGCATCTGTGCTTAGTGCACCTTCGCCTAAAGCCCGGAAACTACCACACAACTGCGTCTGTGCCAAGATGTGGTCTGACCAGGAGGAGACGATAGTGCAATATAGGCTTTTATTTGACACCAAACTAGCACTGCGCCACCTGATTTTGACTGACACACCCTCTACTGTGCTCCCACGCTCATTTAGGCACAAGTGAGGTCATGGCGCGCCGGGAAATTAGCAAACAGGCGAGAGAAAAACCACCTTGTGTCATTAAGTCTGCGTTAGCGTTACAGCCGCGCATCGTGTTGTGAGTGATCTTGCCAGATTAGACTTCTTCTCTGGTTATAGGTGGGTGGAGCTATGGTGTACATTTTCTAAGGACAGCAAACTGCACTCAAAAGAACCAATGATAAAGAAGGTGCAACAGAACTGAGTCCAGGAGTTGCCAGTCAAGGACAATATACTGTAAACATAAACTGAGTGAGTTAAATTATAATAGCATTCCAGCTAAATGAAAGCTATTGTATTGTTTGTGTGTGTGTGGCGAGTAGCCCATTGGATCTGCTGTCAAACCTTGATATGGAGAGCTGGGTTTTCCCTCTAGCTATATATCTAAGATTTTCTGCACTGTTACCAAGCAACACCACTTTTCCCATTCTCTACATTGTATGACAGAACAATAGTTTAGCAAGAGGTGCTAGTGATTTTGAAAAGTTGCCAAATGGCTTCTGGAAAATGTCTTAAACATCGTTTCAAAGCCAAAGCAATATTTTATGGTATTGTTACTCAGCATTGTCCAGGTTTACATTCACTCAGTAAAACACAATGGTTAAACCACATTTGTCTCAATCTGCGTCAGAGTCAATGAAGGGGCGGGATCAGACATTTATCTTTATTGCTCTGATTTTTCAGGGATTCATGGCAGCAACCATCCACTGAAAAGGCTCTCCATATAAAAATGTACTGTATAGGCTATTCTATGCCTAAAGGTCTCCCTCTTGAGTCACCAACCTCATATGCACCTTAAATTGCAAGGTAGTGTGTTATGAAAGTGGAAGAGAGAACTGATCGGGTAGTATCAACTCACATTTCCCGCTGTTGCCTGGCTTTCTCTGTAGCTACAAAGACTCATGGATCATTTGATAATGCCGGCTGTTGACAGGGAAGGTATTGGCTGGCCGTGTCTCGGGACTATCCTCCCACCTCAGACCTGGAAACACAGATTATAATACACCAGTGGTTTCTATGGTTGGGCTTGGGAACATATGAGGGGTGGAGAGATGCTTTTGAGGGGTTCCAAGATGTTGGAATATAAATGTAAATAAATTTTAAAATTGAAGTTATTTTTATATATAAGTTTTTATGCATTCTCATGGTTTTTATAGTGGTTTTTGATCATATTATTTTATTAAAAGCAGTTGTTCACAGTCGCAAACTTTAAAACTGTTATTTTTTGGGATTGTGGCTCCAAAATTATTGAAACCACTGTAATAGCCTATGCAATACACACAGACATCACAAGTGTTACTGTATCTAGTAAGTGCTAAACTTTGGGTTTATAACGACCTGAGTCAGGCCTGATAGGGGAACACACATCTGAAAAGCATCATCAATCACATTCAGACTGTTTAGTTCACTCTGTCAACTATGCCAGCCTTACACCAAACGACTGCCATTGCCCCAGTCTTTGCAAAACAATAGTCTGAAAACTCTGTGACTAATTGTCTTTTTAAAGTCTTCTAGTGTATGGTTAGCACAACACAGTGTCTGGGCTTGACTCGTGTCTCTTTGGATATTGCCACATAGTCATTCTGTTCTAGTGTTTCCACGTGGTCGTCTTTTGTATTGCCTCGTGTTTTTCTGTTGTACTTGGATTTTGAGAATTCTAAGAACTGTAAACTTACCTGCGTCCTTGCTGTTGGGTCCACCTTAAAACCCTGTCTTGGGGTTAAAAGTTCATGTATTCTCAGTTAAAAGTGGAGAATACATGCTGTCAAGTCATTGTCCTACAGTAGCTACTCCTACATAGTAAAAATAGCATCAAAAGAAAAAAACGCATAGGCTATAAAGATATGTATTTTCATAGCTGCTCCACCATCCCTTCAAAAAACCAAAACGTATTGCTCTCTCGCCAATCCAAAACACAAATAGGCCTATAGGTAAAAGTAAACATCCATTGGGAGGCTTACAGTTTGAAGAAGGTTATATGGGTCAACTAACATGTTTTAGCTTCTGTGACTCTATTACAGTTCTTTGAGTTAGCTACAGAAGCCGGTGTAGCTTTTTAGTTTATGCTCTGCACTGTTGGCTTAGAATTTATGAAGGCCAAAAAAGGCATTGTGGTTAGCTTGTCAGTCTTTGCTGATATACAAGTATTGTGTAGTTAGGATTGACAGTCAACAAGCCTAAGCCCTATTTGAACTGGATTAGTTTCACCCAAGGAGATATTTTCCAAGAGGATGTGTGATTTAAATCCTGTACGAATCTGTCTTTTCTGTTTACAAGTCGGGGAAGTACAAACTCCAGGGCATGTTATGTTTCTTAATTCACCAACATCTACATCAGCTTGTGTGTGTGTTTTTAAGTGGTGAATGCCTGCTTGAATTATATAAATATAGCGTATGCACAAGTCAATTATACAATGAAGGCATCCTGGGATGTCATCTGACAGATGTGTAACATGGCCTTTATCAGTATATACAATAGTTTGAAATGGAAACTGTGTGTGTGTGTGTCAAATGGAGCAAGAGAGAGAGGCACATGTGAAAGACACAGCTGTTGTGTGTCACTGCACTGCCCTTCAGAGAAAGGGCTCAAGAAATTTACTTCACGTTTCTCTCAGTAGAGAAACAAATTGATGAACCTGCGACAAGTTACAGGTGTAAAACCACTATGGCTGTAGTGTGTGTATTATGAATATATACTAAAAGGTGTAATATACATAGATAAATGCATAGATATAGTATGTATAATGACTATACTGTGATAACTATAAGGCTTGTGATAAAGAAAGAGTAGCGTAAATTATATAATTAAAATGTGTGGTGACTTTTCACCTGCTGTTGAAGGTAGAGTGGTCAGAAACCTTTCAAAAAGGTCTCTTCAAACGAGAGACATTCAGAAAGATGTGACCTTGAGGTTTTCCAGGAATTGACTTTCCACTGTGGCTTTGAGGGTGGGGGGGCCTTTGAAGTTGATATCTGGAGATAGCTGGGTGCGTAACAGGACAGCTTTAGACATTCAGGAAGGGAATAAAACTGAATGTCCAAAACTCAAGGTTTACAAAGATTGAACAAGAATGTGTGCTTTCTGATGAAAAATATCAGAAGAAGTCAGCCCTTTAGTTAAGATACATAGCGTAGCTACAGAACCCCAGTAAACATGCATAGAACCTCCCTTCGAGAAACCTTCCAAGACAAAGGTCCCCAATGAGCACTCTCTTCTTTCAGGATTGTCTAGTGTTCTAGGTGTTGGACTCCCAGCTGGAAGATTGTAGGTTCGAGCCCCAGAGTTGGCCTACCTGTAAGCAGCCTTGAGCCTTGAGAAAGATGCCTAACCCAGCAACACTCCATGTTACAGTAGTTTTTGAGAGAGGGGGGGTTGAGGTCACCATGGAGGGTGGTCCCCCTTCCCGAGCTTCTGTGATCGCTGCACCCAAATTACTACACTATGGAACTAAAATGTATTACAGCCAACAGAGTGGTCTCAAAGCTGTGTTATGTTGGTTAAGGGCTGGCAGGGTTTAAGAAAGCTAAACTTATTTTAGGCTTTTAACTTCTTTTTATGCTCATTGGAACTAGTCAGATGCTCATATACTCTGCACATGTGAAGTTTTATCCTGTCCTTTCAGTAACGGTAAACCTTGAATTATG
This sequence comes from Percopsis transmontana, assembly GCA_025447815.1. Classification (NCBI taxonomy): domain Eukaryota; kingdom Metazoa; phylum Chordata; class Actinopteri; order Percopsiformes; family Percopsidae; genus Percopsis; species Percopsis transmontana. The sequence continues at coordinate 7,949 of JAOEHI010029736.1, read as the reverse complement.
CTATGTGTATGGTACAATGTTGTGCAAAGGTCACACTAAGCTATATTATAACATATTATTACATATATATGCTATTCTATGCCAAGGCTTTTTTTTAAAGCAACTACAGGCAAGGGTTTTGCATTAAATGTAGCAACGTTTAGATTGAATCAGTTCACCATCAGTATGCTTTTCCGATATAAGTTTCTCCATGTCGGAGCAAGCATCACTGTAAGTGATCTATTTAGCTGCCTTTTTGTTATTTTAGCTAGTTTGTTAGTTTCAGCAAAAGGTGTAACAACATAACTGCCTTGCTCAAGGGTATTTCACTAACCCCACCCAGACATTTCCAAAGGCCATACTCCTGCTTCATCACCTGCAGGTTAATGCTGCCCTTTTGCCTGCATCTGAGTGGCCCCTGTGCTGTCATCAAGTCCAGCACCATGACTGACATTCAATCTTTTTACTTATCAGGAGCTGTCACTCAAGTAAATATTCCAATCTCAGAGAAAGCCATAACTGATCTTTGGAGATGTGGGCCGAATATCATTTTCATCCACAATCAGCGATGATAAATGGGTTTTATGCGAAACAGAGAATATGAACAGATCAGAAAATGTGTATTATTGTGCAGCTTTTATGCAGATATACACATGTTTGCATGTGTTGTGTTATGTGTTGGGCCTTAAATATCGACAATGAACTTTATTCTGGTTTTATGCTGATCCTTTTTTAATAACATTTATTATTGCGTGGGATAAAATATCTGGAGAGAGACAGAATTATGAAATAGAAACAGCCAGCAGGAGTAGTGTGTGGGGAAGATATCCTGCAGTAGTTCCTTTCAACAGCCTTACCTTCTATCAGTCTTAGTGGAAATGAGTGACATTAGGCCCTGTTAGTATTGATATGTCAGAATATCTGAGTGGTATGGGCTTGTCATAAGGATTATGTGTGCCAGAGATTTAACAGTTGGACGCTTGGATGTTTTCATTATACAGTAGTTTCAGTCAGAGCTTTTTATGCTTTGTAGTGACAGTACCTCATGTTCTCAGAAAAGACCAGGGTTGTGCAAAATTCAGAATGAAAGAATTGGCTTCACCCTCAGTGGCAGCACCAGAAAATTTTGATTGGGGGAGGTATGAGGGGACTGGATTGCAGGTGCTAATGAATTTTGATGCAACAAACAATATATTTATTAATCAGATAGATGATTAATAAAGCCATTTTAGGAAACTGAGAGGTGAACTGAGCGATGTAGGGGTTCTATTTTAAGTTACATGCTTTTGAAAACGCCAGGGGGGTAAAAATGACCCCTCGGCGGTTCTAGTGTTAACACGCTTGTAGGAACTGCTAGACTAGAAACTGCTATCACGCACATGCAATCACACTTGCAATGAAAAGAACCAACCAATCAAATCAAACAGCAAAGGTCAATAGTCATCATCAATTAGGTAAATGAAAAATATGATTTCATAGTTTTGTTTTGTTACATATAGGTCTGTCTGATGTCTTTATATATACATATTTATTAGATTTTTTATTCCATAAATATTTTTCATCAGAAAATATGGGAGGGGGCTCAGCCTTTTTCAGGGGGGGCTTAAGCCCCCTCTAGCCTCCTCTCCCACGGTCACTGTTCACCCTACAATATGATGACTTTCAATTTTATGCTAGATTCACCTGAAATTGCCTGGCTCCATTTTAAAAACATTGGCACTTTTATTTATGGCATTTATTTCAGAGAGAAAAAAATGTGTGTTAATTATGGACAGTATTTAAATGGACAGTCATTGTTTTGCTGGTTTTCAGTTGACCTGCGTTGTGTTGCACTTTTTGATAATTAAAAATACGCTTCATGCGTTCACCGCTTCCACGTCTGCCTGCGTTTTCCCTCTGGCTCGCGCTAACACTCGCCACTCTACTATCGTATCGCATCGTTACATTGTGTGTGTCTCAATGCTAATAAAAACAGAACTAGTACTTTTCATTAGGGTTTAATAAAACAACAATAAGTATTAACTAAGGTTACATTAAAATAATATTATATTTAATTGCCAAGCATCAAATACTAAAATAAACATACAACAGCTTAACAATTCATATTCAGTGAACAATTACCCGTAATACCCCCAAGCCCCACCTCTACCTACACTGACCAGTCACAGCAGTACACTGGCTGCTAAGCTATAGGTGAATTTCTTTGGATTTGACATAATTTAAATTCTTCTGCCTTTAATTTAAATACAAATTGCAATTCGACATGCCGTTTGCTGCCTAATTTCAAATTGAATGAAAATTCACAAATTTTATTTAAATTGGCAAGAGGCATTCTCAATTCAGTTCTGAATAGTGCACAACCCTGAAACACACACACTCACACACACACACACAGGCACACATTCTGTATGTAATGAATTATACATCATAAAAGAAAATAGCTAACAAGATAATTATATGGTTAATGCTCACCGTTTCTTTCACAATAGCACAGAAAATATGACTGCGACAGACCTTTGCATTCTATGCTCAGAACACAATAGATACCTCTGGGTGCAAGCAATTTTCCAATCACACCCTATTAAGTAATTGGCAACTACTCCCAAGATGAAAGAAAAGGGAATCAGGCAGAAAAAGAGAATTTCAATTGTCTTTTTAATCCACACGACGCTAATAGTATATGTGACTGGAGGGTGAATCGTTACTACAGGGGACAGTCAGGCCTGCTGTCCCCGTATTTTCTCCAAACCATGATGTATGCAGGGCAATCATCTAAATGTTGCTAATGCATGCTCTCAGCAACACTTGACTTTACATTCATAGTCTTAGATGTGGTTGACCCCTGTACAACCATAGCATTCCACTGATGCCTGCCAAGTAAAAGAAGCCTGGCTTGCTCAAGGGCAAAACATAATGAATCAATCCAGATAATTTGTTAAAAAATGAACAACACGTTTTTGTATAAATTTTGAAAGAGTTAAATTTGTTCATGCAAAAGATGACAACCGAAAACATTTTCTCTTTTTTTAACCTCTGCTTGTTTGCAACAGTCTGCAGTTGGTTACCATGGTGAGAGTTTAAGGGGCCCCGGAGTCACATTTTGAAGGACAGGGATGCAGATCATGACGAACATTCTTTAGTGACGGCTCGATGCCCTTGGTTAGCTTCATGTTCCCCCAGAGCTGATGTCCGAGATGACAACAGGGTCGTGGAACAAGACAGAAACCTAACTGCTCCAAGTCTGACCTGAGCTGATTGGAGAAGCACAAAGCCTTATCTTACCACTGTGTGAATGCAAAGTGGGCTTTTGATCAAATGATAGACACTCTTATACAGCAAGTGTGGTCACTGCGTAGCTATTACCACAGTTGATTTAAAGCGACACTCGTCCATTGCACTCACCTACTCGTATCTTTAAACAAGCTGGGACACCCTTTCGGGTTTTAGGGCAAGGCTATAACACGTGAGGAAGCTATAGCACTGTTAATCCTGATTCAAAACAATGAGAAATGTTGTGTTTGTTTTTCTTTGTAATTTCTTTTAATTCTTACAAATAAAAATAAACAATAAAACAATGAGACAGCGGCTTGTTTAAGGAGCAAAACGGTTGGCTGGTTTATTGGATTCGTAAGAAAGAACCGCAGTACTAGGCTACAGTAACCACAGAGTTATCCATCAATATTTAACACTTGACTGAGCTTTAATGAGAGATTGTTTGTCGTGGTGAAAATGCAGTGCTAGACTACAGCTACCTAATGTACTGTACCTGAACAAGGAGAATTCATTGGGTTGGCGTGGCGTTATGGTGACAATGTCTGTCAGCGGCATGCCATTTCTGAACCGAATTACAGCGCATATTCCTTTGCGTGTGTGTGTGGGTACGGTATGTGAGGGTCGGTGCGAAGTACAGTATAACAAGGAAGAGCAAGCAAAAGAATTAGATCACAGATTTCACCTGCCTCACATTACAGGTTGAATCATGAAATAATTTCCCTTTTCCAGCCAGTACTATTCATTTTTCTTCCAGGCGCCCGCACGCCATTAAACCAGTCTGCCTTAGCTCTTCAAAGACTTCTTTCCCAGTTTGAACATTTTGAGACTAGAGCTGTGAATTTCTCTTCGGATTCATGTGGCTGCGGAAAGGGAAAACGGAAGACCGAGAGAGAAAGAGAAAGGGTAGAATGGCGTGGTGCAGAGCACGCACAGAGTGTAAGAAAATATATTTTGCTGCACAAAACCTTGTCACCGCATCAGCAGTGGTGTGAAAAGCAAAGCAGAGGAAAGACTGCTTTCTTCAAATCTGCTGAACTGTGATTGCAAGAGAGAGAAAGAGCAAGAATGAAAGAAAGAGAGAGAGAGCATATCCATCATTAAAGATTCTATCTAAGAAAGGGAATGACTTAAGATGCTAAGTCCTGCTCTCATTTGTGTACAATTACCATTAGGACATTTAGCAGACGCTTTTATCCAAAGCGACTTAACAATTACATGGTGCTATTACATGGAGCAGATAGGGGTTAGGCATCTTGCTCAAGGATCAAGGATGCTTGCAGGTAGGCCAACTCTGAGGAGGCTTGAACCCACAACCTTCTGGCTGGGAGTCCAACACCCAAACCACTAGACTATCCTGCCTTAACTATTTATTCTTTACTTGGTGCAATCCATCACCGCTGCCCCGTCACTTTTTACATTTCCCTCGTTCCCTCTCATTTTTTCACCCCTTTCTATCTCCCTGTCTGTCTCTCACTGTGCATTTGTATCTCTATCTCTTCCTCTGTGTTTGTCCCTCTGCCCTCCTGTGGTATCACCTTTCCCCCATTCTATGAGACATGGTGCTCAACTGCAGATCTTTGCACAGATTTGGCCTGACATTGAACCTGGTAGAAGATAATTCTTACTGCTGCATGGCTGGTCCTGGGCCGGGCTTCAGACAGATAGGACATGACGAGCTGGGATTTGAGCCCAGAACACAACCAAATACATAGAACACCCGCCACTTTCAGTATTAATACGCCTGGCACATCAGCATGCATGTTGTATTACACGTATTGATTTTGACACGTATTGATTTTTTTATTTAAATGTATTATAACCTACAGGATTTTTTTGTTGTAATTTTTTTAGGCATGGAATTTAGTTCTCAATCGAAATCAAATCTAATCTAACAATCTAATCAAGACAAAAAAAATCCCTTAATTTAGAGGGGATCTACACTTTTGATTAAACATACAGTAATTCCAATGTTTAAAGTACTATTAACAATACAATATACTGTAACTGATGATAAATGCTCAAAGATGGAGCTATCCTGTAACATTTTTACTATGTATAATATATAGGGTATATTGCCCCCAAATCTGTCTTCAGAATTTTACCTTCTGTTTTAAAATTGAGATTTACAATAAAACATCCTCCATTATAATTTATTCAGAGATTATTCTGGATATAAATTATTCCCTCATATCAGTTGTGAAAGATTTTACACAGTTTATAGGGATACAATGGGATCAAATGTGTATTATATACTGTACGCTTACTTGATTAATTTACACTAAATTAGGGCTAATCGATTATAAAAAATAATTAGAATTTGATTTGTTTTCATTGATTTGTTGCCAACACATGCAAAACCAAACTAGCATGCAGTGCAGGATGGTAGCAAAGCCACTAGTTTAACTACATGTCAAAGTAGCACGTGGTAACTTTTCTAAATCAAAGAGGTTCTTCAGCAGTTTTAAAGATCAAGCAATGCAGGGTTCCGCCAAGCAGCCCTTTTTGCCTTCTTTAAATAACAAAATAACATTTGATGTTATAAAAAGCAGCATATACTACGATTATTTTCATAATACTAATAACATCACAGCAGGGAATAAATTGAATTATATATACATAATACATTACATGTAGCAACATCCGCCACACACACACACACACACACACACACACACACTTCTGCATTTGTTAGTGTTCAAAATCAAAATACAAGTCCACATTAATTAGTGCATATGCTGTATGCATACACCCAAAAACACATTGGACATTCTCTAAGTATGTTTAGCAAGTTCACGCCACACAGGTTGATCTCAGTTAACGGGCATGGCGTGCGTTTATTCCAATATGTACACCCAGTCTTGTTGCTCAGACCGAAACATATTTCACAGGCCTTACAACTGCCTGGTATTAGTTGTCCGTTCATTAAAACAGGTACAACACTGCCTGGTAGTTACTTCACACATCAATAAAATAGTCAGGACTTCACGTTGCCTGGAGTCCTTCCGCCAGCCTTCCTGCTCTGGCATCCCTCGAGAGCTCGGCTTCTGATCTGCTCTTATAGGGAGACAGGTGATTAGTATGACTACAAACACCTGCTGCCAATCCCTGGGCGCCCCGTGAACCACAACCCCCACACACACTCTCTCCAGACAACGCTCAACCACACACACACCGCCACAGTATGTAAACACACACAGCATCACCTCACGGTCCCCCTCACCATTGTGTCATGTCACGTCATGATCACGCTGTCGTGGAAATTTGTACATTTGAGAAAGTTAATCCACCAATGAGTTACTGACAAATCGTTGTCTTTTTAACATTAAATTTAACAATGAGGAAAACAACAGAGAAGTACTTGAAAGAAAGAAAGAAAACAGCTGGACCAGACAACCCTCTACGGCAGGCTAAACGTCTGGCCCAGAACATAGGCATACATCATGAATTAAACAGTTCAGGTCCTCCAGGTCTGTGGAGAACGGATCCTCCCCCAATCTCAGGAACACAACAGGTTCCTTTCCAACCTTGAGTTGTGACGCACAAACTGGAAGGGAACAACAACAAACCTAGTCTGCCATTCTAGCCTAAACACTAAATGTCAGGCCGACCCACTAGCAATTGTTAAGCATCACTACTCGTGATAACACATCGTGATAACAAAGCACCCTTAGCGTAGGTGACCATTTTCTGCCACCACACACGCCAATTCAGTGAAGTCACAGGCTCTGCCGCGGTGCAGACATGAGCTTCCTTAAACTGGGGATGCAACCCTGTCATGGCGTTTGCATTGTCGGCTTCAACTTTTCAGAGAGGGTCGTTGCCAACATCGAGGCCATGTTTGCTGGGGGTGCCTGTGTTGCCATAGGCACCAACAGCAGCAGTTCGCCAGAGGCATGTCAGCATGTAGCAAGTGATTGTAAGGCCAATCTCCTTGTAGTGTTAAAACAACCAACATCTAGAAAAAATACTTGTACTACTGGTGCGAGACAATCTGCCTGATTTAAAATCAATTATTCAGTACAAAGATGAGCTAAAAATGAAGGAACCACATCTGTACACGAGGGCAGATGTTATGGTGCTAATTGTGAATCAGAAGCTTTCGTAGATGCCATCATCTCCAGCCAGAAGCCAAATCAGTGCCATTCCATCGTTTACACCTCGGGGACCATAGGCAAGTCCTGCTGAGCCATGACAACCTAACAATGTTTGCCACCAGCCACCACTTGAGACTGACAGAATCAGTTGTGAGCTGTCAGAGACAGACACGTGGCTCCCAATGATGATCAGGGGCGTGACCCACTTTCCCCAACCAGATGCCCTCCAGGGCTCCCTGTTGGACACACCTAGAGAGGTGCGTCCTGCAGTATTCATGGGTGTGCCGCATGTCTGGAACAAAATGTAAGAGAAGGCGGATGCTGTTAAGACCAAATACTCCCGCATGCGCAGGTTTGTGGTTAAGAAAACCAAGGCTATCGGTCTGCGAACCAATATGATTGAGATGAACAGCATTGACGGCGAAAAATGCCTTTGTAGGCTTAGCCATGTGTGTGTGGATGTGGTTTTTCATGAATATTTAATATCCGATATTACATTTACATTAACATTTACATTAACATTTCCCATTTACAGCATTTAGCAGACGCTTTTATCCAAAGCGACTTACAATTAGTACATTTGTCAACAGTTGAACCGGTTAA
>JAOEHI010029725.1:0-17416 GCA_025447815.1 Percopsis transmontana | reverse complement strand
TGTGTGTGTGTGTGTGTGTGTGTGTGCGTGTGCAGACGGCTTAGTGCCATGAGCTCACGGCTTTGGGCATGGGCAACAGCTTTAGGACTCCACAGGACTACGCCAGCCCAGCCGTTGGCTTCTATTCATATCTCTCTACTTCCTCTAAATCCTCTCCCCGCCCTGACCTGGCAGAGATAGGGGGCTCAAGGCTGGCACGAGGGGAAGGGGATGATTTGGCAAAAGCAGTGTGAGCCGCCGGCCAGATTGTTTAGTTAGTGAGGAAGACCACAGGGGAAGAAATGTGTTTTTAAGGAAAAGTTCCCTTTTGCTCAACCCAGACCTCATTAAAATGTTTTAATGTTCATTTGTAATGGCCGGTAGCTCAGCCTCACTGAATACGAAGGCCACAGTATACTTCTGTTGAAAATGCAAAAACACCAGTCTCCCAACAGTCTCCCTCGGCTACAACTGATGTCAACAATGTCACGTGTGTTTGTTACACGCTTCCCATATGGAAAGTCCTTTGTTTGGGTTGCGTTTTGCACGTGTAGGTATGCTGAATCAAATGTATCAGCACGGAATTCAACAAGTGGTTAATGAGAATATAAAAAACTAACATGGCTATTACAGTTGCAGATAAAATAATGTGTTTTCGTGTGTTTACATTGAAAGACTTTCTTCTTCCTCCTCTATCAATAATTGTACCTTCCTTGTTTGGATTTTACCAACAGTTCTACCATATTTTCCTCACTAACCAGCGTTGCATTGACTATACTGACATGTGCTTGTAGCGCTGTAATACACACACGGTGTATAGCGCACCACATTTGAAGAGGAAGTATACCGGGCCTTTAGTATTTAGAAACTTGCCCAATGAGATGCTTTTCACTGGCTATTTGCATCCAATTTCATATGCGGGTTGGACTTTGTAGATGGGTGGTATAGATTTCTTCAAAAGCATGGGCTTACAACAGCGCTGTTTAAAATTTTGCGGAAAATAATTCTCATTATATGATGAATTCCATGACTGATTATAAGCAAACCAAGGGCAGCGTTACTGTACTGTATGAAACAGTAATATGTAATGTTTGGAACAAAACAAGATTTCCATTTGATGTTGTGGGGACATTTTCCATTAAAACCATAATAACCTCTGTTTGGCTCATTAGCGTCCATGGAGAATCAGGGCCTCGGGAGCAGGAGATAATTTTAGCTTGTTACCAGCAAAATAGGTTACAACCTCCAGTGCCTCTGCATTTCTTAGGGACAAAGTAGGACACACTCCAGAATCACAGAGCACTGTTATAGGGAATGCAGGAAACTCTACTGTAAAAAACACTGTATTCAACACAAACCTGGTCTGCGACACGTACAACCATTGGGACCTCCAACAGCCTTGTATCTTTGTCATAAAACATCTTGGCATCCTCAGCCAAAGTGAATCTACAAAAAAGGCAAAAAGACAAAAATTAATATTTCACAAAACCGGTACGGAAATTAAGTGCTGTGCAGACGATGCTGTAGGGGGAGGGGTAGAGAACGGTTTGAGAGCCACTCAACACTCAGTTTCAACCCAGAGATCTGGTTTAAACTACAAGTTGGAAGATTATCCCTTTAAGTCTCTGTTTGATTTATGATTAAAATATATATAGCAGGCATTTATTATAAGCCATCATTTGCATCAATTGCATCACCACCTTAGACTTCATATGCAAAAACATTGGGTGACCTCAGAGAAAGATGAATACCAGAGCCTGAAGACAAAGCTCTTTATTTAACTTCGGTCCATAGCTGCATTGCCAGGCTAGGCAGGAGAGAGATGTGGAGTGTGCCTCCACACTACTGTAGGTTGTAGGTAGTCATGGAGACACGAGACATGAGCACGATTCAAAGAGGCCCGGCAGTCATTCTTGAGCTTATATAAAACATGGACCTGTCAATTATGCTTCAATGTGGTAGGCTACTGTGTGTGTGTGTGTGTGTATAACAATGAAAACAGCAGTCCGATGTCAGTTTGAGCGGCAAATGGAGTTCAGATTCCTCCCACTATATTGCCAGCAAATTCCACAAAAGTAGGAAGGTGAGGTAAATTGTATGTCAATCTCAGAGGAGAGACCGGATTTGTTTTTCCGCCACTGCTGGTGGAATAGCTTGACCAATGAGAGCAGGGGGTGTATTTAAGGAAGTACTGTTGTTTTTCCTGTTAATGGAATCGCTGCTGGAGAGTGACTCTTGAATTGCTTTGGCAAGGCGGAGTGGAAAGGCCTTGTAGGGTGTCGCCAGGCCCATATGCTGGGGAGAAATTTGCGGATGGATGAGGTTTCAAATGTGCAGGCATCCTGCAAAGACTGACTTGTGTGCGCTTGTCTTCTCATCATCCGTGTTATCTGTGGCCTCATCCAAATTTATTGTCTTTTAACAGAACATTGTATTGTACTTTAAAGCAGCAATCTCTAATTTGTTTCACATATAGGGCCCTAGTTTTCAGACGGCGCTCGGCCGACGGTAGCACTAACGCAGACGTAATTACAATTTTGTTGGGCGAAGGTGGTTTTTCTCTCACCTGGGGGCGTTTGTTAATTTCTCGGCCCACCATGACATCGCTTGCGCGGTGGAGGAGCAGTAGAATCAGGTGGCGCAGTGCTAGTTTTGTGTCAAATAAAACCAAATATTGTGCAGAATATCATTAGGAATAAGTACCAATCCAAATTGGATTGGTACATAGGATTCCATTGTATAGCGATTTTGCTAAGTTTTTTGCTTTCTTATTCAATACAGGAGACATTTTTATCAATACTTAATGAGTACTTGTTGTACTTAATGCTCTAAGATTACAAAATAGTGCCCAGGTTGAAAAATCCCGAAATTCTCCTTTAATATAGGAGGTCTGAGATAAGATAGGCATGACTTTAAGTAATTCTTGCATAGTGCTACTCCAATAGTGGTACTTTACACAATAATCTAGCCCCAAATCATACAAAACATGTCCTTTTCAATACATGCATCATTATGTAAATAAATGTAAATATGTATGTAAATATGTACAGTTTTAAGATAGCTAGCGTGATCTTTTCCCTGACACATGAATACAAACTCAACAGAGAGATGTAGGTGAAAATATGGAAATTAGGTGGCAAAATAGCGCTAAATTACAGACTTAGTTCTAACAGTCGAATGACCAACAAATTCAAGAATAGAGGGGAATATACCAGGGAACAAGAATACAACAGAAGTTCTTATTGCTTTATAATCTGGGGGGGGAATGCAGGCTTCCATGTCTTGATACAACAGGTATCTTATCTAAGTTACATCACTCTTCAATATGGACTCTTGCATGTCCCTCACTTCCACTTTAAAACAGTGATTATGAAAAGGATTATAAAATGGATTAAGGGGTTTAGGGATTTCTCATCATGAAAGAAAAGGAAAAAAGAGCACAATAAATGACCAGCACAAAAATAATAGCTTGACAGTGTTTGTTTTGCTTATTTTCCGCATGGGATACGGCCTAGGTTGGAGCGGGGTGTATATCATCAGTAAATGTAACGCTACTGTTGCTCAATGTAATCTGCAGTATATCAGCAGTAAGTCACCCCTTGTAATCTCCCTTTTATCAGTCAGGAGCTGCCTGTTCAGGATCTCCCTGCTCTTTACAGATTACCACTAAAACCCGTTCATGAACCCGGACCATCTCATTTAAATCAAATCTCTTCACCGGGTTGACGCAGCAAAACCATAAAACCAAAGCCCTTCAGAGTGCATTTTGCTTAACTTTTCTGGATGTGAGCCTAGTTATTGGCATAAGTCAGACAGGGTTGCATCTTTGTGTGCAGAGACGACACAGGTCGAGCTCTCGGACATCATCTGTCCCTGATACAATAAAGCCTTAAAGTTAACTTTTTCAAGGGATAAGGATGAGTAGGGTACACACAGGAAAAGAAAGGAAAGGAAGGGACAGAAAGGAGAGTACAGCAAAAAAAAAGGAAAAAAACAACAAAGTGAACTGAAAAGAAAGGAAACAAAATGCGAAATCAGCATAAATGAAAGAAAAGGAAACAAAGGAAAGAAATTAGTTGGAAGGTGTACTTCATTTCATTTTATCCCGTTCCCCGTTGAGCGTCCAGCGGCCGCAGCTGCTTGGTTTCACACCTTGGAGCAGCAGATGTCGGCTGTATGTGTGGCATTACACCGTCTTCTGCCTGTTCCAGGAGTTGGTGCGGGTAGGGGAGAATCTGTGTCTTCTCTGACGGCACCGGCGGAACTGAAGTCTGGTTTGTGAGCAGCTCCCAAGTGGCCATGCCCAAAAAATTAAAACCAGACAATCGGGGGGCAATCGTTGAGAGGTACTGGTGGCCAGACATGGCCAGGAGCATCCGTGCGCATGTCAGCAGCTGCTCAGACCAAGGCTTTCCCACTCTGCTCCTGCAAGCAAGCGCCTCCCGCTACCAGTGCCTCAGCGGCTATGGTTGCATGTTTCCATCAACTTTGCAACCGAACTATCGCTGTCAGAGGGGAGTATGGTGGTATTGATTGTGGTGGACCGTTTTTTGGAGATGGTCCGGTTCATACCATTCCCCAGTCTCTCCTCTGCCATGCAGCTCACAGAGGCGCTTTTCCAGCAGGTCTTCCGAACCTACGGCCTTCCAGAGGACATTGTCTCCGACCATGTCTCCCAGTTTACATACCATAGTCAGGATTGACCAGTGACGTACCGCTGGCAATCTGAGGTCGTGGTCTACTGCCCGTGGGACCATGTGTGGCTGTCATTAGGGCACCTGCAGTACCTGGTGGACTTGAAAGAGTACGGCCCTGAGGAACACAGCTGGGTCCCAGCGAAGGACATTCTGGACCCTGCCCTGGTCTCAGACTTCCACCTGCAACGCCTGGACCAGCCTGCTCCACAACTTCGGAGTTGATCCTCACACCGGCAAGAGGCGTGGCCTGGAGTCGCACCCAGGTGCAGTGCTCCTCCTCCCCGTTCTGACTCTCTGGTGTACTAACCACCAGCCTGCAGCCGTCCATTCTTTCAGTGCTCACCAGCTACACACGGGACTTCCATTCATCAATTATTCACATTCATTCATTACACCTGTTGTGTTTCTGGGTTTGTATTGGGGGAATGGTGTTGGTTGTTGTTTGTCGTGGTACAACGTAAAATTAGTGTATTATTAGAAAAAATTGTTGTTTATTGTCATATCGCTTATTGTTTGTTTGTGACTCGTCCATCTGCACCTGTACTCAGCCCACTTCATCCCATTACAAAATGAAAGGTACAGAAGTTAATAGAAATTAATGGAAATTAAAGCAAAGGAAAAGAAAAGGAGCGGGGGAGAACGGAGGGGAATAATGTGGGCTGTTGCTGAGAATGCCCCCTCACAGCAAATAAACACCTGTCTGAGGAAAAGGTGCTATGAGTCATTGTAAGGGCTTGTTTCACCAGCTATGTGAAAGTGTGTATGTGTGTGAGTTCTAGTAAGGATGAAGCTTCAGCAATGCTATCAGTGCTTCTCCACAACGCCACTGTAGGATACAAATTTAAAAAAAGAATAATTCATCAATAAAAAAAAAAAATCCAAACTTCATCAGATAGAATGGTGAGGATTAATTTCCAACCGTGAGATGTCGAAAGACAAAACCTCCCGCACGCCGGCTGCATACTGCACATACTGTATTATGTACTGAGGACAAGCTTTTGGCCTTATTTCGTTCCCCTGTCTGCTTTGCGTAAATACACCATGTGATACGCATATTGGATCTTTTTCTTGCCTGTCCGGGTAGGATTTCCTGACAGCGTAGAGGATATTCTCTGGGGGCTTAATAGCATTTTAAGACCAGTGCTGGAAACTAGGGCTCATGTCCCAGGTTACATAAGAGGAGGCAGAAAAGGCGATGCTGTTAAGGGGGTGTTGCGGCTGGTTTATGCGGTAGTAATGAGAATCCCGTTTTTAAAACATCCACTACTTTAAAGAGACCGCCATCACTGCCTTGTGCACCCTCAGTGAAACACTAACCAACACGTTAGGTTACTTAATTTGCTCATTGTAAATGTAATCAACAGTTTTCAACAGTTCAACAGTTTAGCAAATACTATGAGTTGTCAATACACATATTAGCCCCCACGTGTAGGTTTTAACACGCCCCTCGCACATACCCCAAAGGTTCTCTGGCCATTTCCTTGGTGTTCAAACTGTATTTAAACTCTGCCTCACTGTCTAAATATAGACTGCACACCCTGGCACAAAGAATTCCTTCAAAGTCATTAGAAACCATAACCAGAAGCCTTCAAATGCACTCCACTTCCCACACTGGGTGGGATTGTACACTGGCAGCCAAGAAGACTGTTTTGTAACTGCCGTTTGAAGGATTTCTTCCAGTGGTCTGATATAATTCCGACTTACCTTGGTATACCATATATCATGGTAACTTAGTAAAGATTTCAGGACATGCTTTTTCAAAAACAGTGGGCTTTCCCCCATCTTCCAAGACACCGATGCTTTAAGTGTCAAAAAATGTCTGGCTCAATATATGTCTTTAGAGTGAATTTTTTTAACATTTTGTATAATTAAAGGTTTATAGAATCATAGCAAGCTTATGGTGACAAATAAGATTAGGTGTGCTCCAGCGAATCCATTATCATTGTGTCCTCTTGAGTTTGTCCTTCCTTACCTAGGTCGGAATTTGAGACAGGCTTTGAAACTTGATTTGGCCTGGAGGACGGCTGTTGTTGGCAGGATCTTCATGTGGTTCTGCATTTCAGGGCACACCTCAAATGTCAGCTTCAGGTCTGTGCTGGCTCTGTCATATAAAGCATATTAATTAATTGGCGTTGTGCTTACATACTGTTCGACTGTCATAACAATGAGATTCCAAGCCTTTTTGCTTGCTTACAAAACCCTATCCTATTTAACTAATGATAAAAAATATTTGTAATTCATCATGGCCACATCTATCGACGTTGACTCTTACAGTATGAGTCAGTGTATGCCCTAGCGACATGCAAAAACAACTCCACTGTAGCCATCAGGTGACATGATCTGTTTAAAATGACGGCCAAGGAGAATAGTGGACCATTAAGGTTATTTTACCCAAAAGAACTCTCAGGGAGAACCCGGTATAAGCATTTTGTAACTGACAAGGACGCAGAAGGGACTGGCCAGGGAATTTGCAGTTGATTGACACCTACATAAATTGCTTTGTACCAAGTAACGTACCACCAGTCCTTGTCATTTAGGTGACCCAATTTCCTGGAGTTCCAACAGATGGTTGCCTGTGCCTTGAAGCCTCTGTTATAGCTGGGGATATAAATGGCTCTTCACCTGGGGAATATTCTTCCAACACATGTCTAAATACTGCACAGCATATGGACTTTGCACAGTCCGTTCTATCTCCATCTACTAAAGAGAGCCTGCTACGGTGTTTCATTAGATTCCCTTACAGCTTCTGGGACGCAAAGGTGAATGACGAGTGAACCCGTTCCCAAATGGTCTTACAGTGCTGAATGCAAGAGGTCCCTCAGTTTTTCAGTTCTGCACTTGATGAAGTGACCCACTTTGAATAGCAGGGCCTACCAGATGGTTTCTTTCCCGGAGGCAAGGACTCTCAGGGACACTCGGGGATATTAAGTCATTATCTCCATTCCGGCCAAATGATAACCTTCAAATCACTCTCCACGTACTATTCATGGATACATAATCATTTAGGATAATTAGGCATTCTAATTAGGAGGGGCATTCAGATGATTTAGTCATTTTTTGGAGTTGTGTTCTATTATTCTATATTAGGGATATTTAAAAATGTGATAGTACAGATCAATGTATTTCAAATCTTCTATTATCTTCCCTTGATGAGGGGGTGACAAAAAATTTGTAGTGACTAATTATCTAAACATATAAGTTCATATTCTTCTTTTATTTCACATCACAACTAGATGCAACACCATCATACAAACTGCTGGCTGGGGAACAGTGCTAGGCTTGAAACATAATGTATACATTATATGAGCCCTGTAATATAACAGGTATTGCTGTTTTTATGCACCATGTTTTGCTTGCTCAGTTCAGGAATTACAAATTTTCCACTCCAATACTAGATAATAAAATACTAAGATGTACAATCAACCTTAATTATGACCTAGGGTTGCTAAAGGTTCTGTTTTTGTTTTGAGTTCATTTTAGCTGGCTGAAACAACTCGTTTTTTAAAAATAAAAGTACAGACCACCCCCAGAACCCGAGATTTCCAGCTCACTGTTTATGTTTTGAAACAACAGTGCATGTGGCTGTAAGGGGAGGGGTAAAGATGACGAGGGACCATGAGCGCTGCAGGGGATGGAGGAGAGAGGAATGCAAGCCACCCAGCACTCAGGTGCAGGAGGGGCATGTTTCAACAATTAGGTCATTTTAGCAGACGCTCTTATGCAAAGTAACTTACAATTACATGATGCTGTTACATGGATTAGATAGGGTTTAGGCATCTTGCATCTTGCTCAAAGATGCTTACAGGTTGGCCAACTCTGGGGCTCAAACCCATGACCTTCTGGCTGGGAGTCCAACACCCAGACCACTGGACTACCCTGCCCTCAAACCAAAACAGCAACCCTTTTCTGAAAACAAACTGTGGAGTGTGCAATTAAATTAAACTAGTTTTTCATTTCAACACTGTTCCAGTTCAACTAATGCAACCTAACGTAAAACATGAAATGTGTACTGAACCCGACCCTAGTAAGACTTTAGCAAGCTGACTCAGCACACAGTACAAATGCTGCAAAAGCAGTTTACTTGAGCCCTAAAACTGCCATTTCTGGATGGGGGCAGGTGGTTCAGGTTGCTTATGGGACACCAAGCTCTTGTGGGGATTAGGAAGACTCTAAGGAATTCCCTATACCAGGCAGTAATAATGTAAAGAGTAAAGTAAAAAGTAAAGAGAAACGCTGGTCCATTAACAATCTGCCAGCTACTGTATAGTCAATACGAGCACCTGAAAAAGCGAATTAGTAGATGCACTACTCAAATTGCTAGGATGCAAATGCATTTACTGGAGACATATTGAGGCATATTAGCTAGAGTTGCAATGTTCCCTTAAATTCAATTGCCAAAAATAATAATAATAATAATACATTTTATTTGGGGACGCCTTTCAGGAAATAAAAGTGCAGTACATACGCTGCCTAAAAAGAAGTAGCTGTTTGGATTTAAGTAAGCGTTATGATCTGGGGTTGCTTCAATTGGTCAGGTCTAAGCTCAGCAAAATTATGTGGCAATAAAATTATGTATATGAATGTACAGAATGACCAGGTTATACCATGAATGCATTTTTTCTTCCCTGATGCACGGGCATATTCCAGGATGACAATGCCAGGATTCATTGGGCTCAAATTGTGAAAGAGTGGTTCAGGGAGCATGAGGAATAATTTTCCCACATTTAAAGTCTTTGGGATGTGCTGGAGAAGACTTTAAGAAGTGGTTCGACTCTCCCAAGATCTCTCCAAGATCTCGGCCAACAATTAATGCAATTATGGACGGATATAAATTTTGTGATGCTGCATAAG
This sequence comes from Percopsis transmontana, assembly GCA_025447815.1. Taxonomy (NCBI): domain Eukaryota; kingdom Metazoa; phylum Chordata; class Actinopteri; order Percopsiformes; family Percopsidae; genus Percopsis; species Percopsis transmontana. The sequence continues at coordinate 7,889 of JAOEHI010029725.1, read as the reverse complement.
GTTGTTGAAACAATGCCACGACGAATGCTCGCGATATTTAAAGCTAAAGGCGGTCCAACTAAATATTAGTGTGCAACCTTTTTATTTTTTGGCCAGGCGGTGTATATAAAACCTTCAGGGCTATAGTTTCCGGATGGCGCAAGGCTGGCAGTGGCGCTAACGCAGACATAATGACAATTTTGTTGGCCGCAAAGTTGTTTTTCCCCTTCCCTGAAATTGGCAGTTCGCCAGAGACAGAGAGCGCGCTGCTGTTAAAGGGAATGAGAGGAGCTCATTTGATTGGCCGTAATTGAAGACAGCTCCTTAGCCTGCCATTGGATTTTCACCTCTGCCTTGCCCCTCTGTACCCTTGCTATTCTGTCCGTTGTATATTGGACTGCTTTCTGTCACTGGATTACCGCCTCTGCTTAGTCCTCCTGTACCTTTTGCCTGTGTGACTGCCTGCTCAATTATTTACCCCTGCCTGTACCTGACCACGTTTTCAGTAAACTGTTTGTTGTAGCCTACTACCCACTGCCTACGTCTTGTTCCTCTCTGCAACTGGTTCCTAACCACGAACATTGTTTCAAAGGAAAAAGGTTGGAAGGGTAGGGGAATTAGGGGGGACATATAGGAGGTCAAACATAAGTGCTAAAGGTTATAACCATCCCGGAAAAGGTGTGTTTTAAGGAGGTATGTGAATGTGTGAGGGGAGTGCATTTCAGAGCCTGGGTGCTAAGCAGCTGAAGGCTCATTGTGAAGGTCTTTGTAAGTGAAATGAATCCAGTATTGCACAGGGAGCCAGTGTAGTTTGATGAGGATTGTAGTGATGTGTTCGGGTTGATCTGGTGCTGGTGAGGAGATTGTTGCAGTAGTCCATACAGGAAGTGACAAAGGCATGGATATGAATTTCTGTGCTTGGTTGTGAGGGGAGTCAGGGGCGGGTGATGGTTTTTATGTGGGATTCAAATGAGAGGTAGTTGTCCAGAGTGACACCAAGGCTTTTAAGGGTAGTTGACAGAACCAGGAAGCCATCGGAGAGGGTTAATTTGGAGCTCATCCAGCTCCATGGGATAGGAGGGACAGGAGAGGTGGGTTGGGTGGAGAGGTAGAGCTACCCGGGGTAGGAGGCCAACCAGGAAAGTCCAACACCCGTGACATCAACACCAGCCAGACGTTCCATGAGTAGTGGGTGGGAGATGGTGTCAAAAGCTACACTAAGGTCTAAAAAACAGGCACAAACTAATGAGACTGTATGCACTAAATCCAGTGAATTGGAAATAAGAGTGGCATATTGCATGCTTTGTCGGTGTGACCTGTAGTGCTTTGACTCTGAAAGCTGCCATTTGCACAGATGCTTTCATTGATGGGGCATTTGTCACATGCGCTTGAGTGCCGGCACACCAGATGGCAGTTGTCACAAATCCCCTACGCCTCCCCCCACTGCCTCCTCCTCCACATGATGTGACACAGAGACACACACCCTGGAAATGTTTCCCCCCCACCCGGTGCCTTCTTAACCCCCAGTGCAAATCACAATGTATCACATTCATAGTCCAAAAGGATTATTAGGAAGGATTACAAAGATTGTCATAGGGTTTGGCCATTATAGACCTGTTTTCATTATATGGTTTGTCCCTGCTCTATTTCTCGACTGAGGTCTGTTTCCCATGCAATATACACAGCTTCTTTAGTTATTATGCTTTTTGAATGGATGGAATAGTTCAATATGCTGCTTGGTTCTCTGTGTGGTTAAGTGGGATTGTTTTGTATGGCACTGAGCCTTGAGAGTAAGATGCCCAAGTCAATTTCATAATGAATTTCCACTAGCTGCATTTCTCTGAAAAGATCTATTTTCTATTGCATACAGCCAATAAACTAGCATACGTTAACGGTGCATAGCATAGTTCTAGATAGTACTAGATAGTTCTTCAAGTGAGATGTACACCACAGTATGGTATGGGATGATATGATAAGATTCACTACAGTATATTGTTCCTATCAGTACATTTGTTTGTTTTATGTCATAAGCATAAAATGCGTGGCCGCTCGCAGCTCCAACACCATCGTGAAGTTGACAACGCCACCATCATAGGCAGGATCACAAATCACAAACACTGACGAGACAGCCTACAGAGAGCACTGGCATCCTCATGCCAGGACAACAACCTCCTCCTCAAAGTCAGCAAGAACCAAGGAGCTGATAGTGGAATGCAGAAAGCAGCAGGGCGGAGGCCACAGCCCCATATCAACAGGGCTTGATTGGAGAGAGTCAGCAAGGTTCCTGGGAGTCAACATGAGCCTGGACCTGACCTGGTCCAGGCTCATGTTGACTCCACACCAAGCTCATCACCAGATGTGATACACAGATGTGAAAACTGCACAACGCATCAACAGGACTGAGCTGCCAGCCATGCAGGATCTCTACACCCAGAGGTGTAGGAAGAAGGCCCAGAAGGTCATCAGACCAGAGTCACCCCAGTCACAGACTGTTCACCATCTGGCAAATGGTACAGGAGCTTACTGACCAGAACCAGCAGTTTCAGAGACATTTTTTCCCACAGGCCATCAGAATGTTAAACAGATGACTGTGCATAGATGACAAACAAGGGACAGGATAGTCTAGTGGTCTAGGTGTTGGACGCCTAGCCAGAACTCGTAGGTTTGTTAGCCCCAGAGTTGGCCTACCTGTAAGCATCCTTAACCCCTCCATGTAATAGCAGCATGTAATCGTAAGGTTTTTTTTGGAATAAAAGCGTCTGCTAAATGACCTAATTGTAATAATTGTAACAAATTTTAATTGTCATCTTATTCTTTTACCCTTTTTTATTAATTTCATATGTATACATTCTATTTTATTATTGTCATTACTATTTTACCACCATGTATATTTTTTTGTTCATTGTATTGTGTCTGCAGAGTCATTTAATTACCATTAATTGCTGCTGCTATTTGTGTATTTGATAAATAAACTTGAAAACTTGGGAAACTATATATACGTTTTGGAGGAAAACTTGAAATATAAGTTAAATATACAATAAACTGCTTAGCTTAATATTATTGTGGGTAAGAAACAAACATGTGGATTCTTGAACCAGACTGAATGGGGGCTTACTAGCTAGATAAGTCACTGGCTTGACCACTCACGTGCTGTGGACCAAAATGTCGTTTTGATAGAGGAGGTCAAACATGCAGATCTTCAGGTCCATGATGGGCTCAGCCACCCACACGGGTACACTAACTGCCAGGCCCTTTGCCCTGATAGGTATCTGTAAATGGGCAACACATTAATGGCGTGACTGAAGTTACATCTAATGTCCATAGATAACTCGATAACTTAATGTATTGAAAGCTGTGAGACAAGCGCAAAATAGTGAAATTATTGGTTATTACTGAAAAATCTGGGGTAAATCAGTAATACCACAAACCTCAAGAATTCCACTTTCAGTTGGTGAAAGAAGGTTGTGTCAGTTAATTTAAAGTTGTGCTAATCATATTATACTTCATAAATACTCAGAAAATACACATTCATCACAAGGGAAATTACATGGTGCTAGCATTATCTTAAAATAGTAGATGCTTACAATTAGTTTTTCCTGCATCTGAAAAAGCCAACATTTTTTAAGCAAATATCTCAAATCAAAGGCAAGTCAGCAAAGCTATTTGTGTACATTACCAAACCAGTACAAAATACCGATGCAGGATATTGTTTTTTGCATAAAGCTGCTATGTGTGGTTTAATTAGTTTCTCCATTCATTATGAAGCCTATTTTTGTTGAAACTATTACTAGTGTTCAATTAGCAAATTTTCATCACTGTGATGGACTGCTTTGTTGTTCACCACAATTTGTAATGTAGTCTATTTGTGATATTAATTCTTGCAATAGCCTGCAACAAATACACACAAAGTTTACCAATAGGACCTTAAATTAAATTGTTTAGTGTACAGTACATGCACTGTTTCAGTGCATGTACTGTACACGAAACAATTTAACACAGCTTGCTTGTAGCGTGTGTTATCTATGTCAAAATAATGAACGTGCTAAATCTTACCGGTTTACAAGATAAGTCAGAGAATCTGATGTGGAAGTGGAACGTGGTTGTTCCAGGAATGGTCGGAGCATAAACAATCTCCAGTTTTACGCTGTCAAAAGGGCCGATCTCTCCCTCTCTCAGCTACACATGATATGACACATGATACAAACCATGATACATTATTGTTATTAATAATGCAATATTAGATTCGATTAGATTTATTGTCATTAATTTCTATACAATTCCTTACATACAACTGAACGAAATGTCGTTTCTCACGGAGGTGCAACATGAAATGACATGAAGACAGTAAACATACAGTAACTACATAAAGTTCACATACTAGCTTAGTGGCTGGCTCTATATACAACATAGGACGTACTAAAAACAAAGATTGCTAATCACTAACTGATAGTTAATGGTAACAGATGGACAAGATTGGCTACCACCTCAAAGCATACTGTGTTACAGTGTGTTACAGAACCCCAATGGGTTTCATTCATTCAATGAGGTTAACATCTGGTGACTGTGCAGGAAACACCAAGTCTGAGAATTGACACAAACAGTAAATCCCTGTTTGTGTTCAAAGTTTAAAATTAAATGAATAATAATAATAATAATAATGATGCTAATCAACATGTCACATAGGGGATTGGGACACACCTCCACCACCATTACCGTGTAGCATCCATTTGGATAGTGCGACGGCAGCCAGTGCGCCAGTACGCTCACCACACATTAGCTATTCAGTGGGGAGGCGAGCAGAGGGAGAGTTGGCCAATTTTGTCATTTTTTAGGGATTTAGAAGGCCTTCAATTACTGCCATTGTTCGGCAGGGCATGTGTGGCTAGGACACCGGGGTTAACACCCCTACTCTTTTTGATAAGTGTCCTGGGATTTTTAATGACCACAGAGAGTAGGACCTCGGTTTTACATCTCATCTGAAAGATGGCACCTATTCACAGTAGTGTCACTGGGGCATCGGGATCCACACAGACCACAGGGTGAGTGCTCCCTACTGGCCTCGCCAACACCTAGCAGGTCTCCCATCCAGGCTCTGACCAGCCCAAGACCTGCTTGGCTTTAAGTGTTGTTGTCTTGTAACAGGACTGTTATGGCTTGTGGTATGTTCCACACTTTACCATGCAGTCTTCCAACAACAACAATTCCAACAATGTGAAAGAATCTATCAAAGTGGCAGTTTGTGGGCAATAGCCCTCAGCATGACTGCATACACACACATACACACACACACACACACACACACACACACACATACACACACATACACACACACACATACACACACATACACACACAAGGAGCACAGAGGGAGAGACACTGCACCATTACCCCCCCAGAGAGGTTTAATGAGCCCAGAGCAGCTCCAGAACTTCACATGGATTGCCAAGCTTGCATGGTAACACAGAGAGCAAAGCGAGGGAGAGAGAGATTGTGTGTTTCTTCAACCTATGTAGTGTGGCTCTCTGTTGAGTAAAAAAGTATAGGGTTGCACCTGAGCAACACTTGGCCACACACACATATGGTGAAGATACTGTATGTAACTGGCATGAATGTGTAACTGTAAGAACGGTTTAAAAAGTTATTTAAAAAATGTCTGTCTTTTTTATATTTTAAATTGAAAATATAGTCTTTAGGTTTCTTTTTAACATTTTACATTTGTCAATAAATTGCCAAATACTGTCACTCCTTGATTTGTCTCTGGAAATGCCCTTGTGGAAAATGACATATATATATAAAACTGTGGAGGCACCATGTCATCTGCTTGGTGGATTTCCTTACCTTTCCTAGGTAGAAGTATCCAGGCTCTGTATCGCTATGGTCTGTCCCATCTTCCCTCAGCTCTGAAGGCAACACAGCAGCCTCTGAACCTGAAGCTGATGTCTCGGCTTAGCCACACACAAAACCAATTTTTGTAATAAGAGGACAGTACGACTGACATCTTTACTGTACACTGTAAATGTGTTATTGGGATCCAAACCGTTTTAATATTTAATTGATTCAACTCCACACAACTATCAAAGACTATCCAAGGTAAAAAAATATGACATTTGATTTCAGCTGAATATAGAGTTGAGGCAGCAAAGTGACCAAGTTAAACACATTATTTTACAGTGTACATAGCAGTTTTTGTTCAAGATGATCCAGTGTTTTCTAGAGAAAGGCTGTTACAGAGCATTCAGTTCTACATAACCTCTACCAATGACAGTGCGTACCTTTGCACCATTGGAGAAAGTGCTGACAGAAGCAATAGATGGTGCACGAGGCATTAAAGAGGAGAGGCGTAGTTGAAGGCGTAGAGAGGCTTTTGCCCCACTCGCTTATGTGTGTTTGTGTGCACTTTACCTGACTGCTCTTTCTGTGAAGCCACTGACAGCTCCTGACTTTCCTGTTTTGAAGGGAGTTCTCTAGTGGTCTCTGACGTCGAGCTCTTGGGGTTGTCACATAATTGGTTTTGACTGCTAGACTCCTGCAACACCCACACACATGAGCCACCTCGCAGCTAAGCGCATCGATTATTTATTGAGCTAGATTCAAATCATCATTCACAGGGAAACACATAAAGTGACATTAGATGTCCTAATAGTCTGACCTGCTGTGTGCTGGTAAGTGACTGGGGTGGCGCCTGACCCTGGATATGTTCCCCCACGGGACTGGGCGACGTGTCCAAGCTAAAGGTGGTACCTAGGGACCCCCTGTTGATCAAGGTGATAGTCCGTGAAATAGTCTGCCCCACCACGTGTGTGCCAAAGTCCACAAAGCAGCAGTCCACTTCCAGCTGGAGAGATGAGAGTGTACGTTATTGTGATTTAAAGAAACAATTTTTCATGAGGCAGGATAGTGTAGTGGTCTAGGTGTTAGACTCCCAGCCGGAATGCCTAACCCCTATCTGCTCCATGTAATAGCACCATGTAATTGTAAGTCACTTTGGATAAAAGCGTCTGCTAAATGACCTCATTGTAATTGCGTAAATGTTAGTTTCACTGCTTTTTTGTGGATTAATGATTTAACCCGCACTCTCAAGAGCCTTTTAATTTGCAGTGCCAGACTGTATAAACTACGTCTAGGTGGGTCTAGGTGCAACATTACCAGAGAAATGAATGGTCAATAAAGAGGAGGACCACAGAAACTAAACAGAGTAGAAGTGCCTTTTATACTCTGGAAACTGACTGATTACAGTTTTAAACTAATCAATGTAACGTAAGGGAATGTAGAACACTAGTACTGAGAACTCTAGTATCTGAAAGTAAATGCAACACATTACTTACGTCACATTTCTTCATGCTGCATTTCACAGGCACAGAAAAGGGCCCAGTGGCAGAGATGAACTGGACCTCCCCTTCCAAGTCCTTGTTGATCTTTTAGAAGATGAGATATTGTGTTGGCAAATTATTGCAAATGCTACCTGTTATGATACAGTATTTAGCAACTAATTCTACCACCTATCTGGGTGGCTCTGGCTACATTGTGCGCTATAATACTGTAAAAAAGGATTGGTTGTGTCACTAATATAGCCCCATACCATGCACACAACAATAGAGACTAATGCATGTATGTGCATGTGCTTCATCCAACCTCATGTTTTTTGCATTTTATTATCATTGAGAGGTTAAGCCATACAAACTGTAACTGAAGGAAAGACAACATTAGATTGCTGGGCCAAAGTGTGATTCTTTTGGCTTGCAGAATAAAATGGCAAGATGTGGGAGGATATGTTACCTCATCCATTATAGCTGAATAAATTGCACCAGAAAGGTTCCCGCAGTATGTTGGCATTGACACACCTCAAAATGCATATACGTTGAAAAAAAGAGTCTGTTTACCACAAGTTCTAAAGTCTACAAATACATTAT
>JAOEHI010029716.1:0-24902 GCA_025447815.1 Percopsis transmontana | reverse complement strand
CCCCCCCCCCCGGCCGGGCGCGCCGGGGGCGCGCCGGGCAGCCAGCGGGGCTCGGAGGGGAGTGGGCTGGCATGGACCACACTCGGCGGCAATAAGAATGAGTAAGACATTGTTGATGACGTGTGTGTGTGTGTGTGTGTGTGTGTGTGTGTCTTGTCATGCGACAGAGGGTTCATAACCTAAGGCAAAGCCCCCTCTCTCTCCCCCCTGACCTTTCCTAAATGTTACTGGCTGCTTGGCACACCGACTGGGCCTCTAATGCAGCTTTTATTGGCCCCCATCATTCAGCCGGTTCTCCCTCACCCTGCCCATGAGACCCTCCAGGGCAAACCTGGAACACAACAAACTGGCACCAGCGCTGTGACACACACACACACACACACACACACACACACGCACAGCAGGGAAAGGAACCGCAAGGTTTCTCGCGCGTGTGTGTGAATTCCCTACCCTTTAAAAGACAGGAAGTGTAACAGCCAATCATAGATATGTGTAGATCAATGCATATACTGTATGCGATTCAAATCTGTGAATCGATCGGAGAGAGACAGAGAGAGAGAGACAGAGGTGAGTGTGTGTGTGTGTGTGTGTGTGTGTGTGTGTGTGTGTGTGCGTAGCCAGTGCAGATGGGTTAGGCCCATCTGGTTGATTTGTCCTCAGAGGAAACACATGGGGGGTGACAGAGAGGCGCAGAGCTAAACTTTTGATTCTCATCAGGAGTAAATAGCTGAGTTCACTCAGCTGTGCTCCTGCACACTTGTTTAATTTGCAGCACACTGAACAATGCTTAGCACAAGGCCTTGGACTGGGAATATAGCACTGAAGCCAGCCTCATCTCAGCAATGAGCAACAGCAAAAAAACTGAATAGAATACATTGTCCATACACTGCTCTGCAATGTAATGCTGTAATGTTGTAATGTGACAATGTGTCACCTATAAATGATCAATTCCCGAACCCTTTCCCAATGTATTGTGGGAGTTCTTCCCCTTTAAAGCAAGCTGTGGATGGTATACGATGCGAGCCTGCTTGTGTCACGGTGATTAAGGGCTGCATGAATATGTTAGAATAGAACAGGGCTCACGGTTGGCACAGTTTGATGAGGTCCTGGTCGGTGGTGGTGGGGGGCAGGCCTCTGATGTACAGGTTGGTCTTGCTGAGTTGCTCCAACAGAAGTCCTCCCTGGCCTCCCCCTCCTCCTCCTGTGGTGCTGGGGCTAGGAGGAGCCATGGGTGGAGGGGCGGGAGCATAGGACTGTTGAGGTGGAGAGGATAAAAGGAAAGGGGGGACAAAGAGAGAGACAGACATCCACAGCTTAATATTGGATATTCATAGGAGATTTGTAGGATAGGAAACATAAAGCTACAATCTTGAACGTTGCCAATTACCTACAGTCAACCACCTACAGTGAGGAACGGGTAAGTGTACACTGCAAAACCAGAGTGTGGACAGCACACGAGCCAACGGGGCCTTTATGCTGCATTTCAGTTATGCCCATCTACTGTACTCTGGTGGGCCGACCATTGCTGTCTGCCGTAAAGGCGTCACTACCAGATTACATAAAATAACAGAACTGGAATGGATGTCCTGAATGAGCAGTGGGACGAAACATTTCAATCAGTATTGCAGAACCATTATTGACAATAAATAGCAGCAAAAAAATGTTTTTCAGATTGTTGCTCAAATAGAGCTGCTATGGGGTTTACAACATTTAACAAGGCTATATTTGTGATCACAGATCTGAGTGAACCCAGACAGCAGTACTTCAGAAAAAGTAGCAGCAGGCTGTGTTGCTGTTACACAGCAGTGTTTGTCCTGTAAGGCTGGTTTATTTTTGTGCCTTTTGGTTTGGATGGAAAAAAATAAAGCTTAAATGATGATTTGAAGGCGTTGTTTGTAGGTTATTTCAAAATCAAGTGAGTTTTTGGCTGTGGATGTGGCTGTACATTTTGTGAAGTCACATGGCAAGTGCACAATGTTTTGGGGGTATTTTTTGTCATGGCCTTTCCAGTGTAATGAGGGTTTTGAATTGATGAGCTCAGAGTGTTCACCCCCCACCACCACATGCTGTCTTAATCAAGCCATTTGAAGGTTAATCTTAGAGGAAGCAAACAAACAAGTGGAAAAACAGCACTTCTGCTGTACAGCCGAGGATTTTTGAAATGAAACAGTTTCAAAGAACTGGATAAGGCTATGTTAAATACATTTACACCTTAAAATATAATAATAAAGACATAGCCTGAGTGAACATAGCCTTATTCAGTTCTTTAAAACTGTAAGGTGTAAATGTATTTGTATAGCATAACAACATCAGTCATAAATGGTACTGAGAATCCACTGTACTTGGGTCAAGAATGGCTGTACATTCATACAAGGACATGCATCCCTATTACTGTGGACATGGCCTAATCTTCCAGGCCTGTCCACTGGTTACACAGTTGTGAGCAAAGGTAATCATTTCAAAGCCCCCCATAGGTCCTAGACAAACAGAGAGATTGTGAACGTTTGACTTGCACTTTAATAAACTGTATTGACACGAAGCAGGGTGACATTAGATGCAAGCATGTACATAGGCGAGTATTAGTGAATGTTTGCAGCCTTGTATATGTGAGCATGTGAGTGCTTGTGTGTGAAGCGATGCTTGCGATAATGATAGGTTGTCGCCAGCCAGCAATGCGGAGCCTGAGCCAACTGTAATATTAATCTATTACCTGTGCTTCCCCTTACTGACATGCAATTATTGACACACACACACACACAGACACACACACACACACACACTCACACACACACACACACACAGAGCTCAGATACAGTTCACACTGAAAACAGCAAACACAAAGTGGGACAGTCTCTATGAAATAGTCATTAAGAAGCCACTGAATATTTTACTAATGGCAGTGTCTATATCCTTAACAGTACTGGGAAGATGTGAAATATCTACCATTTTGCCCTCTAGGTAATTCTAAGAAGCACAATATTAGACCATTGACTTTGCTTACACAGGATAGTCTCAACTGTTAGATAATGCATTGCAAAATGACCAAAACGGTAAAATAACCATAAATGTGCAGAGGTTGATGCAGTGATATTGTTCTTCAACTGAAAAGCATTGCATTTTAGAGGATGGGATGGGCTGGATATTTGGAAATAGATTTGTCAGAGATTTGACAACCTATCATTATATTCTCTAAAAAACACACATGCTAGCAAACATACACTCACAAACACAAGTTATACTTCTTCACTCAACTTCTTCAGTCAACAGTGACAAGTGACACAGAATAGTCCTGAAACCTTGACTTGAGTAAACCATAAAACCCCAACTGATTTTCTAAACTATTGTCTTTAGAAAGTATATTAACATCACAGAAAACTTAATGTTAAGATTTTAAAGTTTGTATTTAATACAGTACCTCTAAAAACAAACCTCACCGAGCCCAACCTGGCTTGGAGGTTGAACTGGCAGGAATTTCATAACAACAATTTGATCAAATTTGATATCAAATACTGCAGGCTTGAACTGAAGACATCTGTGTTTATTATTATACATTGAACATATAACATATAACTAATATACAACTATACGCACAGTAAAGCATGCCAACTCATTAGGAACACCAGAAAAATCTATTGACAAGCATTTAAATAGACATTGAATTTATCAAAAAAAATCTAATTTTCCCAGGTTCTAGAGCCGATGAACCACACATACACATCCCAAATGAGTACGTAGTAAACACACACACACACACACAGACACAAACACACACAAACACCTGATCAAAGGCCTCACCCGGGGAACCTCTTGCAGCCAATTTGTGCAGCTGTCAGGGTTATGGCAATAGTGCGCTCCGTATGTAACGTGTCAGAAACTGTGATAGGGAAAGCCTTTGAAATGTCAAAATCTCTCCCTCTCCCTCTCTGTGGCATCCTTTCCCCACTCTTTCATTCCCTCTTTATCTCTTTCTTTTACCCCTCACTTGCTGTCTCTATAGCTTTCCCTTATCCTATATGCGGTACTTACATACGATATTCCCTCCATTTTCTCTCTCTCTCTCTCTCTCTCTCTCTCTCTCTCTCTCTCTCTCTCTCTCTCAAACACACACACACCACATTGTCGGGGATTACCGCACAGTGTGAGCGCGCGGATTGATGGCTGCCTCGCTCTCTCAGCCGGCGCTGGTGGCGCACACAGCGCAGCGGAGCGGCCCTCTCGGTGGGGGAGGCTTAGCGGAGGCGACACAGGCACGTCACACAGGCAAACTCCGTCCTCGGGCCTACTGTGGCTCCACACAGCCACCGACCCTGCGAACAGCCGCACGGCGCTAAAGCACTCCCACAAACGCACCATGTGTGATGATGGCGCCACTGCCTGACAAGACGTGCACCTTGTAGCGGTGCGAGCAACACGGGAGCCTTGCTAAATATTCACTGAATCAACCAACGATTTCATTTATCCTCTTTTGAGGCAGTTTTAATGTCCCCAAATAAATGTGTATTGTGATACATAAAATATAGTATGTAGTGAAATCATAATACTGACTGTCTGCCAGTATATGATAGGCTTGTCTATACAATACAGTGTGTCTTCATGTTTTGCTGATCATATGACACTCAAACATCTTTTCTTGCTCTCTCTAAACATCCCCCCTCCTTCCTTCTATCACGAGCACAAACGTGCACACTGAAGGGTGTTCGCCAACCACAATTTTTTGGGGGTCGTGGCTCGAAAAGTTTGAAAATGTACTGGTCAACAGGGTAGTCGGGCGGCCACCTTTTAGGCAGGCCTTCTAGGCCAAGGTAGGGCTGCTATTGCAGGATAGTATACTGTATGTATACTGTATGTATACTGTATATCTCCTCAGTACATGTGCACCCAAGGGGAAACACTCAGAAGGTGTGGCAGAAGGCGGTAAACAAGGCCGGGCGCTCACAACACACAACCTATAGTTAGCCCTCCTGTACCTGAAGATTTCTCTATTTACCAAACTATTAGTAGCTTCTGGAAAATAGGTCTCAACAGATCCCACTTTTACCATGCCTGTCCCCCCCCACCAAACACATCGCTCTCCATTTCCAGTGAGAGCACGCCGATCTTTTTATGGTCAGGTTCCTCCTACTATTTCCAAGAAAAACAGTCAGGGGGGGTAAAGAGAGAGAGCGCAAGAGAGAGAGAGAGAGAGAGAGAGAGAAAGTAAGACAGACAAGACGGAGAGAGGAAGAGAGGAAGAGATTAAAAGTCGACAATGACTTCATTCATCCATGACCATCACCCCGTGCTATATATTTAACAAGGCTCATTTCCTGTGATGTGCACGTCTGTGAGGCTTTAAAGTTACACTTCCCGATTTTTGCCCAGAAATACCCTTGTGTCTGAAACCAGCGGTAGATAAAACATTGATGTTCTGGTTTGAGACTCAAAAACAGAGATGGTTATACAGAGTAAAGTATAAATGCAACAATACACAAGAAAGCAAAGGACAAATGCGAGGATTGGACTTGGGAGGGAAAAAGATGGGTGGAAGGGTGAATGGAGGGTGGGAATGAATGAAAGAGAGGAAGAAGTCTGTAGGTGGGAATGGGGGGGAGAGGGGAGAGGGGGTTCCGGCTTATTCCGAAACAGAGAGGAAAGAATGCAGGCTATTTTGGGGCCCAGCACTGAGATACTCTGTCTCTTTCTCTAAACAGACCAGAAATGCTTATGAATACACTGAAATAGAAACATAACTCCCAATGAACCATCCTCTGTGTGGAGATTAAACAACTGGCTAAATCAGGTCTGTATCCTTTCCTATTGCAAGAAAACCTTGACAAACCTTGACCAGACAAGTCAACTTTTAGGAAATAACAAAAATAACTGCAAGCATCCGGATGATGGCAGTGCATTCTTGAAATTGCGCCAACTAGATTTGATGTGAACAGGAGTCAGTTATTACAGTCCACAGAGTAAATAGCATCTGGAGAAACGAGATTTGTAACACAGCAGCAGCGTTCTGTTTTATAAATAGACCTTTGGGAGATTAGTCTGATATCCAATACAAGAAAATACTTTCTTTGTGTCAAAGGAATGAAATATGTACGCCCCAATTTCAGAAAAAATTGACTTCAATTTGTTTCTATACAAATGTTCACCCAAATGTCAAGAGTAAAGGCTTTGATGTCAGGGAAAGCCATTATCAGTTGCTTGCCTATTTCATTGTATCATTGCAAAAACTCAAAGTAGTCAATTGTAAAGAAATGTTGTTGATGTTCTACAGGTATGTATTGCCATAACAGTTCCCATGTAACACTGCCCCAGTCAGTTATTTCCGAAACACGGCCCCTAGCTCCCTGTTGGAAAATCAAATGTAAGATATTATCCTGAATCACTACATCTTGATTCTGTATACTGTATTTTAGCTATTTCTATTAACATATTTTCAGTGCTCATTATCTCCACTCCACTGTTTCTATGTTTCACGTCGTCCCTTATATAGCGACTGTAGTCTCTCGCTCTCCATTTAATCCCTCATTTTCTAAATCAAGCAGTCTAGGTTGTTTTTCGGTGGAACGCAATGTTCTACGAGTTTACCTTTCTCGGCTGTTAACGTCAACACTGGCATCAACACCACTTTGGCTGTCACAAACATCCCAAGCGGACATCCCGTTTGGACGCTGGTTTGTGGCAGGCAGCAGATATGGAGATGAAGGCGAGGCCCAGTTGTACTTCTCCTCCTTCTGAGAGTTTAGTAAAACGGCGTAGGCTGTGTGCGTGCGGAGGGATGCTGTTTATCATCCGATTTATGGATGAGGTCATTGTTAAAGTATTTGTGCTTAGGCTCGGGCAGTGTGTGTATGTCTAAGGAAGTGCAACAGCTGTATACGCTTCATTCATATTTTATCAACACAAAGGAAGTATACTTAACAGCCCGGGTACTAATCATGCAATCAACTTTCAACAGATTTTTCCAGAGTTTATGTGTTCATACTAAATCATGTCCTTTTGTAGCGAATCTGTTCTCTCTCTCTCTCTTTGAGTCATTTTGACTAAAAAGGAACTATAATAAAGTGCTGACCCCCTCCCCCGGGAAAAACTACACTGAGTGACATCCAGCTGAATCATCCCCTTATGTTAATCTTTTTCCCCCACCTGAGTGAGTGAAAACTTCACTCGCTGAGTGGAAAATTCATTCGCTACATTCTTCCTTGTTAATTGCATGACCTCTAGCATGCAAGTTACGAAAAGAGGGGGGGGGGGGGGCATGAATAATGAGAAGAAGCTTTGCACAAAGCTCTTTTATTATGGATATTTATGCAAATGGTATATGAGTTTATTCAATAATTCTCTCTCTCTCTCCCCTTTATTCTCATCTTCTTGCCCTTTGGTCAGCTAAGCAGTATGTGGGATGAGTGGCAGACAGGGTTTTTGATTGGTGTTAGTGCTGTCTAAGAGAGACAGGCATTGAAGAAGTTTTTTTTATGCAATTCACCCCTAAATTGCAACACAACCAGGCATTAAAGTCACACTTGATTTGTGATTTGGAATTCTCCTTGTGGTTTAAACGAGCATTACAAAAGCATTGTTGTTTTGGTCTGAAACTCGGTGCACATGCTCCTCCTACACCTGAGTGCTGAGTGGTTGACACTTTACTCTACCCTCCTCCCCACCTTACAGAGCGTCTAGGCTCACACCGTTCTCTACCTCTCCCCCTAAGGCCAAATAAACTCTGAGTTGGTGCAGCTGCTTAAAGTCACAATGACTTTAAGCAGCTGTTGGGTAAATATTTATGCCTCTCCCATTTAGTGGGGAATGTTGTCATTTTTTACATCCAGTTAAATGATCTGTAGAACTTTATGAATAGATACAGTATTTAAAACACGATTGGCTAATGAAGAAACTAGTCAGTTTCCTCAACACTTCCCTCCCTAACCTCCTGGAATATGCCGTCAGCAATACCATTTGACGGGCACATTACATTTTCCATAGCCCTGGCAGGTCCTTGCCTCCCCAGCAGATTAAAATATGAGGAAACAATCATTATCTGCCTTATTAGCATATGAACAGGAGGGGCTGATGAACAACCAGTGCTGACTACGGAGCCCTGCAAATCAACCACAGAATGTTTTTAATCCCGAGAATGACTTTTTACCTTTTTTTTACATTTTTGAATGAATGAATGAAACAGAACAATCCCCTTCCAGTCCTTTCAGACAGTCAAATTACCATCAGAATGACTTGGTATGAGAGTGGGGCGACATGCTTGGAGCCTATAGAATAAGTGTGCAGACAGGATAATGTTTCCCCACAGCAACAATGGGGAGCTAGGGAGATAGCATTGTGTGTGTGTGTGGGGCAGATGGGGGTCTACCCTCATTAGCTAATCAATTAAAATTTCTCTATTGAGATGGCAAGATAATGAATCGTGACACACATCATGCATCATGCATGGTAGTGGTATTGCTTATATTGCAGGAACACATCGCAAACCACAAAGTGGAAATTTACTGCGAGTAAACTATAAAAAAAACAATATAACAAAATGATAACAAATAACTGTGTCCATAATGATCCATTTTAACAATTCTAATCTATGTGTACGTGACTCTGGCGATACTGTACTTTTTTTTTGGTCATCTAACTAGATAAATGTTGTTGTTGTTGTATTAAATATCAGACTGTGTGACATTTGAGGTGCTGTGTGTTTATGTATATAATTTAAGTAATTCTGTCACTTGGAAGTTATCTGCAGCTCATCTACTCCCAGGGTCACTGACCAATCAGCTCTATTTTCCATCCCTTCCTGCTTCTCTCGCTGCTCTAATTGAATCTCTGCTACACCACTGGTTGTTAAGGAGCGGGGGGTCGCAAGGTGATTTCAAAATATTAAGAATAATTTTTATAATTTAAAACATAATTTTATTGTCTTTAATGAAAGATACAAGTGTCAGTGCTATGTGTGGATGTTTTATATGTTTTTTGGTATTATGTTATGCTATTTAAAGAAGTGATTGATTGCCCCTTGTATTACAATAACAAGAAAAAAGACAGACGAGATAGAGAGAGAGGAAGGTAGAATGAGATGAAGGAGTGGAGGAAAGGAGAGAGGGAGATCAGAGTGTCAGAGCATATTGAATGAAATCCAAGCTTGCGGTTGGAGATCAGATGATAACCCAGAGGTAAAATCCATACAAGGGCATCAGAACAAAGGTAAAAGACAAATCATTATATTCCTGAGATGGAAGATTAAACCTATATATGTAAAGTGAGTAGTACGAATTAGAGAAAGCCAGACCAAAAAGGTAAAGCCCAGTCCAACATAAGCATGGCAGATACAAGGCTTAAGTCATTTTACCATTACTAAACTTCTCTATATGCTTGATTCCTGAACCTCATGCTAAACAGGTATGAACTCTACTGGAGGGTTCAACAGCTATACGAATATACTGTAGCTCCTATGCGAATTACATTTAGGCATCTAAATCATTGTACCCTTGTTTTTTTTTTTGTGCGTCCCTGGGTGATATATGATGCTTTACATGTATAATTCATAATCCAGTATTGAGCCATTCATCAAACCATACAGTACATGGTTCAGCCATTAACTAAAGGTGGAACAGAGAAAGCTGCACTTGATGTATTTACCGATCATAACCCAGACACATAGCGTGCCTGGATTGATTTAACGGCCTGATCAAATTACCTGGAAAAGGTTAAAAGTATCCATTACCAGCTAACACGCTTTTGTTATTGAATAGAGAGAGAGGGAGGGAGGGAGAGAGGGTGGGAGAGAGAGAGAGAGAGATTGCAGCCATGTAGAGTAACAATCAGGCCTAACTGTATCCCGGAGGCATAAATATACCTAAGTATTCAGTGGGAGAAAAACACATCTTGGAAGTGAAACATCACAGTCTGCAGAAGGGAAAGCAGAGACAAGCCACCGAGTAAACAGGACAATTAAACGCTTATCAATTACGCAGAGAAGTTGGGAGATGTAATCCCTTTTTCATTTCAGCCTTGAGACCAAATCAGATCGTGGCCCTCTGAATGCCATTTTTATTTTCTTGTGAAAGTCCAAACACGTAGATTTTTATTTTCTAGCCATCGCCCGTTCACGACAGAAATGTAAGCATATAAATATATAAAACATGATTAACGATATAAATGATCAGGAAGTGAAAAGCAAATGACTAGAGAAAAGACAGAAGTAAGGAATGAAATGTAGGCTTAAACAAAGGAACGGAGGGAGAGCCCGAAAAGACAGGAGGCCACCAGAGAGGTCACTTCTGCTTAACAATGTATCCTTTAAAACCAGTCGGAGGGTTTAATTGGTGCTGAGGCTTAATTCTGGAACACACATACACGCGCATGCACGCACACACACCCATACACGCGCACGCACACATGCATAGACACACCTCAGGGAGGTTCTCGGCAGCTGTGCTCCAGCTAAATTGGCTACAGCAGCATCAGCCATCTCCCTCCAGGTATAACACAGCCAGGCAACACAGCTACAGCAGGCCTGCCAAGTCACTCTCTAGCCTGGATGTGGGCACGACACTCATGCCTTCCAGACTGATCTATCTCATGCTGGCTGTCACGCTCTCAAACGGCATTGTGCACTGGATCACAAGGACAAAACATTAGGCTCGTTGACCGATCAGCGCTGGGCACTTCAGCATTAATCACGTTTAGCTGGGAAGAACATTTGGGGGGGTTGTCTGGCTGCATATGGCCTTGAATTGGGAGTAACTTCTTTGATTCAAGTCTCAGTAATCAGTATTATTGCTTTTAGCTAAGGGTTGAATTATTGTTTTATATGTCAGACAAAAACATTTGACCACTTATATTTGGTGACTTTTATATATATGTATATGTATAAATAAATACATATAAATTCAAGACCTGATAAAAATACCAAATTAAGTTTACTTAGACTAATGAACAGGGAAAGTTTTTGAGAAATGATTGCTTTGTGCTTGGACAATTTAGGGTGGTGTAAGGGTTAAAGGCATCGCAGTGAAAGAGCTGCTACATTCAATGTTGTGGAATATTCTGTCAACAGGACTAGTTCTATATTTGTAGGGAGTCTGTGTCTGTTTAAGACTTACAAGTGAAACATTCTTATTTGCTAGTGAAAAAAGGCAAAAAACTGCTCCCGTCTGCTCTGTTGATGAATTCAGTGAATTCAGTTCGGTCACCTGCGCCATCACTCAAACGCAGTAATTTTACCCTATCATGGCACTCACTGACACATTGTATAGGTTATCATTTACTAATAACATATTAGCTGCATATATGGCTTGACAGAATGGACACAGCCTACTGTGTTGTGAAGAACAATGTTAACACAACAAGCCACAAGAAACACATAATGTAATCAAATCCCACTGATTTACATTTCCCCGTGTTGCGAATTAGATTCCACCTTGAGCAATTGATTTCCAAAGTGAGATAAAAACTAACGCAAGGAGTTGCCGCCGTCCAAAAAAACTCCCAGACAGACGGTTATCGGGCAGAGACCGGCACCATGAGAATACATAGTGTCTCCCAAATCCTATTGTAGCATGAAATGTCACAGCACATTAGCTACAAGAGGGATTACCCTTCCTTGAAAGTAAAAGAGGGAGCCAACCAGTGTGTGGAAGAGGGAAAGAGAGCGAGAAAGGGCGAGAGACACAGAGAGCCTCTGGGAGTTTGTGGACGTTTGCTGGTGTACACAGGTAAGTGTGGTAATGAATATAAACTAGTTCACACTATACCGTAATTGTATTATACACTATAATTTTCCACAAACTTATGCATCACTTTCTCTGTTCCCTCCTGTCCTTTCCTCTCCCGCGTCCTTTAGGCCAGTGGGCATTATAATCTCTAGATGCTGATTTGGCTATGATGATGAATTATGCACATTTAGATACACACACACACACAGACACACACACACAGACACACATAGAGCGTATCCAAAGCTCCATAGGAACTAGCTTGGTTGGCAGACAGGAGACCAACAGCTTGTGGCGTTGCTTTGGAAGAAAGAAAAACATTGTTGACGTTCTTTCTCCGCCTTCCGCTCACCTCAAGTCCCCCGTCCCCCCCCTGCCATCTCAGTATCTGTGTGCCTATTTAAGGAGAGGTTCATCCCACTTTGTCTGTTTGTTTCTCTTGCATGCGGCTAATTGTACATTTATACCCTCTGCATTTTAAGCATCTTGCTATTCGCTATCGCAGAGTGTTATCTTGACTCCCAGAGTCTCCTATGGGTAAAGAATCACTGGTGTGTGGCGATGGAGGGGTTACAGCACGATGTCAAGATCGCTGTGACCATGTAATGATCATTAACATGATCAAATATGAGCCAAGCAGAGGGCACATTCAGTCACAGAAAGGGGGACATTATTCGGTGAGAAGGTTTCATCTTCGATGAGGTTTGTGCTGCCTGGAGCGCGAAGGTCAGCCTTCGGGGACCTGAAAAATCGTCCAGGAGAAAAAAACAACTCGTTGTTTCACACGCTCATTGTGTAAGCTCTCCGTGTTTTCATCTGTTGTCTCTTCACACCTTGTTTTACCCGCAGGACGACGAAATGTGCTGTCGCGCATGACCTTATCTTGACCTAGCGTCCTCGGCGGAGATGTACATAATGCAGGAGACACCTCCTCGCAAGCTGGGGGGGGATCTCAGCGGGTCCCCCACAAAATATCTACAGTATACTGTGTGTACACCAAGTCACTACCTCTCTCTCTCTCTGTCTCTCCCCCTGTTCCACATGACATGTGTGCCCCATGTGTGCCTCCACCGCTGGGTCTCTGAGTACAGTAGATCTCTGTGAAAGTTGCACAGTGGCGGGGGGGGGGGCACAGACCATCTATTTGTGGCGTTTTATACTGATGCCCACCGTGCCCCTGACCTGCTGAATCAACTCAAAAAAGACTTGACGTTGTCGGGGTCTGTAAAAAAACGCCATTTTCACACCATTAAATGGAATTAAGTCAGCCATTAATAAATAAGCTCTGGGGGTCGATAAATTCAAATGTTATTGGTGGGTTTGGTTCACATTTGAAATGTGTCCTTGGATGCACTTCAGATTTGAGCTGTATTCAGCTGTGTTCAGTATTTATTGGACAGTTAATGGATAAGGATGATATCACATGGTGACATCATCAATGTCTTTTAAAAATTTTTATATACTTGCTTTTATGTATCACCATCTTTTCACTATTCCTACTTTTATGGGTTTTCTCAAAATTTACACTAAAGGAAAATACCAGAAAAGTTCCGCTACCTCCTTTTACACCTATTTTCTCTCCAAATTCGACCCTAAAATTGTACTGTTTTACGCTGATGTATTTAACCTTATAATTTAATTCCGTTACACATTTTGTTGCTTGTATTTTGATTGTCAAAGAACCTGTAAACACTTTATTGGCAGTATATATATAGAACTGTTGTTGCTGCCATCTTCATGAACAACTAGACACAGAATACAGTGCATCATCTGGCTACTGACGATCAAACATTGTGTGACGGCTGGATCTTCCACAGAGCTGACTGCGTCCCCATGCTGTCGGTTTCACTTCAAGCGAGAGAAGGGGAGTGAGTAAAGGCTTCTGTTGAGAGGGTAATATAGGGTTGGAATTGCTAACAGTGCAAGGGTTGGTATTTTCTATCACAGCGGTGAAGGCTCAAAGCATCCACCGCATATAATCTGACATTTGTGTGTGTGTGTGTGTGTGTTTATGGTTGTGCGTACGCTTTTAATACAAAGAGTATGTGCTTCTTATTTCTGTTTACTGTACATGATTTTGTAATTTGTAATGAATGTAATGTAATATCTTACAAAACATGTCATGGGACCAAATATTGTTCAGCAATTTGATAATATCCATGCTTAAGAGGACCTAGTTTACATAAGCAAAATAAGGATGAAACAAAAAAAATCAGTGAAAAGAGCTTTACACACACAGAACTCTGTGTATGCATGGTTGCATATGCATATCCATATTAAACAAAAAACAGCCATCCCGCTCACACTCACACACACACACAAACACACAGGCAAAAAGCCTCTCAGGGCCTTAATCATTCATATGAGGGGTTAGGTCAATGAAATATGCACAGATTGCCACTGCAGCACATGTCGCTGACAAAGTTTTGTGTCTCATCCGGAGCTCTAATGGTTGAGCAGGAAGGGCATTGTAACTGTGGGGTCAACACAGACTGACAGGCATAGTGGAGTAAAAAATAATTGCAAGCTGGTGGTGGCTAACCTTGATAGCTTTCATCTCATTACCTGTATTTCACCAAGTAGATTTTGGCAGAAATATTTAGACCTATTAACTGGTTACCTGCTGAGGTTAATGGTGATAAATCTGATAAAGACTAAATGTAAACCCACTTCCAGCCAATGTATTTTTAAACCATAACTATCACTATCAGAGCCGTTCGGCATGATTAAACTAGACAGAACAATCCTTTAACGGTGCCGTAAGCAGAGCTCTAGGCTCTCAACAGTCAGAGGCAATAAAATAGTGATGTTTTCCCGCACAAATCCAAGTCAATAAGTGGGAATTCTGGGTGAGAGAGAATCACATTAACTATCTTAATATTTAACGGAAGCGAAAGTGTATTTGAGTTGTCTTATTTCCCTTTTAGACGTTGGTGTCTATTCAAGTTACAATCAAGCACAATCTTGCAGTTCAAATATTTACAACATTTTCCAAATGCTAAGAACAGGGGTGCAACACAGCCGGAGGCTCACACGGGCGTGCACGCCAACACACTGCTGGGGCAGGCTTGAAAGACCACGCAGCGTGGTAAGCCTCAGTAGTGTGTGCCAGCCTAATCTAGTCAGGCCTTTTATCCCCTCCTTCCTCTCCTTCCACTTAAATCAACACTTTACTGAAAGCAACAAAGCTGGGACACACACACACACACACACACTTTTCTCCCCTGTCCTTTGTTGACTTTGGCTTTACTCCACATCCACGGCTAACAATTTACTGGTGACAAACTATATAGTAGAGTTAGCTCACGGACACAAATGCACAATCTAATAAAAACCCATACAAGCAATTATATACACACACACACAAACAAAGTTAGTGGGGCAGGATAGTCTAGTGGTCTGGGTGTTGGACTCCCAGCCAGAAGGTCATGGGTTCAAGCCCCAGAGTTGGCCTACCTGTAAGCATCCTTGAGCAAGATGCCTAACCCCTATCTGCTCCATGTAATTGCACCATGTGATTGTAAGTTGCTTAGGATAAAAGCATATGCCAAATTGTATTTGTGTCATTGTGAACAAAAGACAAGGGCACATTTACAATTGAGCTGGGGGCAGGATAGTCTAGCCAACTCTCAGAAGAAAGGCAGTGGGTTCAATTGGGAACATGCCCAACCCACCTGTGAATTTGCCTAACCCCTACCTGCACCTTGGTCCTTACTAGTTGTACACTGCTTTGGATGAAAAAAGGTGTCTGCTAAAGGACATAATTAAGGTTTTAGCCATTGTTCAAAAACAGAACAACTGCAGAGGACTAGTACTGTTATTAGCAACAGTTCCATTTGGCTATTGACAGCATTAAAGCACACAGTCACATGAATACTGTACATGCACACAAATACAGACATACAAGAACACATTCAAGCGAACACCACGCAATTATCCATATTAATAAATGCATGAGACCTCAGCCTAGCAAACTGAATGAGGCCGAGCAGAAATGGAGTGATTTCTGTAGGGGAAGGAGGAAAGGGTGGGGTTGTGTGTGCTGGGATGTTGGAGAGATATGCTGCGTGTGTGTGTGTGTGTGTATGTGTGTGTGTCTATAGGTACGTGTGTGTTTTCAGGATCAAGTCAAGCCAGGTGGGGTTTTATTTAGGATTTCATTAGCAGGGAATAGGAGATGTTTGGCCTGGCCGAGCACCTCTGGCTCAGCGACAAGAGTGTGTAACCTAACTAAGCTGTGGCGATGTGCACAGTTTACCTGATGTTCCTGTGCTGCATTCTATTCAACCATAAAGGAAGATATAAAACTCCACAGTTCTGCTCACTGTAGTGCACCTGCGACTAAAATCCTACATTTTCAGTTGAAACAACAGGCATTTACTACGGTCATACGCTAAACCAATATTGCTAATAATCTCAGCCACCTGATTTAGTTCATGAGCGAATACATTGTTTGCACTTCTGCATGCTGCTTTTATTGTGGTCCCCTCTGCTTACATTCAATACATTTAAAAACTGATTTACAGTAGCAAAAACAACTGTTAATTGCGCAATTGTTTTTTCATGCGTAAATATTAGGTCACACAGGTCATGAAAATGTTAAGCCATTGCAATGATCTATTCCACAAGGCTTGCTTCTATTTTTCAGCAAAGGTGACATTTTCAAACAATCGAATTACATTTACATTTACAGCATTTATCAGATGCTTTAATCCAAAGCGACGTGGTGTGCCATGGATTTCAGTTATTTTTTATGTATTGTTAATTTCACTTCCTTACATGCATCAGTGGCAAAAAAAGGTTGTACGCTATTTCAGTAGACACTCTTTTTCATAAAAGGCAATACAGGAGGTGAACCATGAGCTTTGAATAGCAACGGGCATTACAGAAACTTTTTATTGAAAACATTTAATCAGAAAAGTAAAATGACAGTGAGATGAGTAAATCAAAGCAGAGACATAAAGAGAGAGCCACAGTGAGCTTCACGCAATAGCGAGTAATGAAAGAACGGATACATACGTTACAGAGAGGGAGAGAGGGAGAGAGGGAGCGAGAGAGAGACAGGTTGAGTGAGAGAAGAGCCACAGACTGCTGGAGAGAGATAGGGAGATAAGGGAGAGTGCAAAATGGAGGGAGACAACCGTACTAAGTACATGAGACAACATACAGCGACATTCCCTGAGGCCATTCATTCAATTATCTCTGTTCCCTGACATGGAGATCACCAACCCCCATCCTGACTCCACCACCACACTCCAGTACACATTAGGAATTAATGCAATAGATGATAATATCAACAGCAGATCATGCAAAATAAAATAAAGCCCCTATGACATGATTTTAAAGTGGTAAGTTAAGACTCACTGTGTGGTGCACTGCCCATGATTTGAAGCCATTTAAGGGTGAGCACCTATTTTATCGATAATAGAAGATAATATCCATCATTCACAAAATGGGAGTAAATGTGCCATTTTGAGCTCTATACTTGCTAGATGGTACAAGATGGCATCGTCTTTTCACTTACTATATACATCATTCCCAATGTTACCCCCACATATTGAACTCAGTCTAATGCATTTGGGAGTGGTTTACCTCCTCGACTACAGAGAGATCTACAGGCATTACATGTCCCTGTAACGGCCCACTCAAACAGCCCTGATGACGTAGCTTGTGCTGGGCAGAAACAATAGCCTGTTCCATGAGTGCTTCAGCATTGAAGGAAAGGGTGTAAAGTTCCTTCCTGCTCAGTGTCGGTCCCCGGGTCCCGGCCCTGGAACCTGGCCCTGGAACCTGGCCCTGGAACCTGGCCCTGACCCCCAGCTTCCAGTGTCAAGAGATGAGCACCAGCCTACACCAAAAGCTGCCAGGTCTCAGTTTACTCTAACACAGGTCTGGACCTGTCACGTCCCGACCAGCGACGCCCTGCACACACTGTTGCCAGGATAACAATAACTAAAGATTATGATAACCAAACGATCATAAACACTATTAATAACAAAGACATTTTTATTCAAATTAAAAATGTATAATAATAGAACTAGATTAAATACAACAACGGGGAAAAAAAATAATTGAAATCAAAACTCATTATTGAAATCCTCATGTGACATCACAACCCCTCAGGTGTCCTGACCCCCCCACCCCCGATGTGGACGTGTAAAGCCCTGTGAGGATGTAATAGGGATTAAGGACTATACATTTGGCTGTTCTCTCCCTCTTGACCCTAATGTCATGGGTGAGTGTACTTTACAACAACATATGATGTTCTCTGTTTTCTTTGCTACGCCAATAGGGGCTATCTGAAGCGTTAGGGGCAGTACCCTGATAAGCAAACACCAAGCACCAGGGTCTAAAGGAGCGGCGACATTCATTTTCATCTGGCCGATAGGCCAGGCCTCCGGAGAGTCAGGCGTGGCTTCCTGTAAGTAAGTTTATCCCCACAAAATAATTTGCCAGACTGTTTGCTTGCTAACTGGAATTGTATTTGTTGGCAGACAATATGAGGTTATTGAGAATTCTATCAGGAAGCATTGGGGACTGTTGAAGCCCTCAGCAATTTCCATGGTAGAACTGTTTGAGGTAGAGGGCTCTGGCAGGAGCTTTTAAGAGGCAGAGAATCCATTAGACCTAGGTCGCTACAAAGTGGCCGACTATTAAAAATGCAGTAGCACCATTATTCCCTGACTTGGCCTACAACTCTGTGTTCTCTTTATGTGTTCTCTCCAGCTTTCCCTCCCATTTCTCTGTCTCTGTGCGCTGATTTTTCTATTATGAACACTGGGCCGGGGCGGGCTTCTGTCACCCTTCCCCGCTCACCCTGAGCCATGTAGCGTTTTCTCCCCATGCTCAGTACGGCGAGGCACCGGTCAGCGCCCCGCTACAGTAGCGGGACGAGAATAGAACTGCCCCACCAGGAGAAATAAATGGACATATATGGGCGGTGAGGAGAGTCCCTTTTAAGCAGTAAAACTACCCAGGCCCTTCAAACAGAACAGATGGTTAGACAGAGGGTCCAGGAAGCGATAGCGGGGAGGGAGGGGAGGGAGGGGGAGGGAAGGGGGCAGATTCAGTGCGAGAGAGAGAGAGAGAGAGAGAGAGAGAGAGAGAGAGAGAGAGAGAAGAATAAAAGGGAAGAAAGGAGGGGAAAACCAGAGATGGGCATCAATAAGACCAAGTTCTCTAATCTATAGATATAATGTAGCCATATAATATAATTTATAGTGTATAATGCTGATGAGATATACACACAATGGCCAGCCTTTAAACAATGACAATAAAGTGGCCGTGCCAGCAGTACTGCTGCAGACTGATGCAGTGAGGAATATGATACAGAAAATACAGGGCAGGAGCAGGAACCACACTGTGCTGTAAACCCACCCTCTGCCCACACACACACACACACACACACACGCACGCACGCACGCACGCACGCACGCACACACGCAAAGCATTTATTTTCCTTATATACATGTAGTGTTATCTGCATAATTTATGCCCTTTCTGCTGTGATGCAGTAGTTTATTATTGACAAGGAGAGCAGGCTCATAATGAAAATAATGAAAGGAAGAAAGGAAGGAAGGAAGGAAAGGACAAAGGACAGCAGGAAGGAAGAGTAAAGTAACACAATAACAAAAAAACAAAATGAAAGAAGGGCAGATGAGGAGAGGGAGAAGGAAGGAAGGAAGTACGACAGGCAGTGGGAGGGGATAATATAAGTGAATAGATGAATGAACCGCCCCTCTGTTCTGCGTTTATGATGTTTACCCATCACTGCAGAGCTGACCACTGGGTTTATCTCCCACATTAGAGGGGCTAATTGAATGTGAAAAGCGTATTTTTAAAGGGCCGGCATATTTCATTCAGATGTCCGGGCGTGTGTCATTACCTTGATATCAGCTGAACGTTGTTTCTCATTAGCCTAATTAACGCTCCTCTTGCTGATCTGCCGCAAGCTAATGATGGGCTGGGCAATAATGCAAACGTGCAGCCAAATCCTGGGCTGATCTCATGCGGTTAATGATGAGCATCAAAGACTCCCTCTCAGTCACTCTTCATCAAATGCACAAAATTAAATGCTGTGACATTTAGAGAAACATTTATGCATACACACAGACCCACACGCAGATGTGCAGACATTCAAAGAGCAATGGCAGCACTTAAATCATGTTCAAGAAGAGATGAGTGGAGTCTAGTGTAGCAGAAGCAGACAAAAATCTTTCCAAGATGCATTTTGATTGTTTGATTGCAGATAAGTATGAGAAGCGCTCGAGCATCCACTTGAGGTCTGGGTTGACTTCTCATCTTACTCGGTCCGGTTCACCTGTTGCTAATACCTCGAGTTTTGAACGGAGCAGCCAAGCGTAGTTGTTAAGCCTGGTTCAATCTCAGTCAACAATGCGAGTAACATTACTCAAAGTTCGAGACTTGAGGGGAAACCCTACTGGAACAACAGTAGGGTTCAGAGGGCAGTCCACTCATCACCCCATTTTTATATTTACTTGAACAAATCACACATCAATACAATCGTGGAGCTCTGCTTACATTAACATCAACATCCTCCCTCCTGCCTTGAGGCGCTAATGTACACTAACTATACCAACGGGCCATTACAACGGCACAGGGACAGCCATTGTCTGGTTAATAGCCACACATTTGTACGTGCTTTGTCATCTGGCTGAGCACTGTTAGTTTAAGCTGCGTATTTCACAACTGCCTGCATGGGAAGGTGGAGGATGTGTGAGTGCGTGCGTCCGTGTGCATGTGACAGGGAGAGGGAGAGAGAGAGAGAAATAGAGAGAGAGAGAGAGTTGTTTAAACAGGGCTATTGTAAGGCAGAGGACGTACCACAGCCACGAAGATAATCCAAATACACACACACACACACACACACATACACACATGAACAATTAAATTCCTCTAGAGGAGTGCTTTCTCTGGAATAAAGATTAATAAAAGGCCATTTACATCTCCAAACAGATCCATAGGCAATGGAGAGAGAGAGACAGAGAGAGAGAGATAGAGAGAGAGAGAGAGAGAGAGAGAGAGAGAGAGAGAAAGAAAAAGAGACAGAGAGAGGGGACAAAATAATAAAAAGCAGGACAATAAAAATTTGAGCGAAATATAATCGTCCACAAAAGCGGCACATACACACACACACACACACACACACACAGACCCAGTGAGCTATGTGCCATATATAGAGTCGGATAGTGTAGGCCACAAGCTTGCTATCAAGGTCCATACAGATGTATTACTGAGCTATTCCACTGCGCCTCCAGCGCACACACACACACACACACAGACACGCACGCACACACACACAAACACAGGCAGCACAGGTAGGTGCACCCACACAGATGCCCACCCACACGCACACACACACAGCTGTTCTCTGGGGACCCAGACAGCTTTAATGATAGCAGAAGGGGTCAGAGAGGGGAGACTGTTTTGAGTCACACACACACACACTTGAGTCACACACACACACACACACACATACACACACACACCATATTTGAGTCACAAACACACACACACACACACACAAAGTCATGGGCTGATGTACGGTCAAGCATGCACACATACGACGCTGGCACACACAAGCAGATAATATTCACATTTAGAAGTGCACGTGCACATGAAAAACGCGCGCGAACGCACGGGCAGGCAACAAAGGGAGAGGGCAGGGAAGGTAGGATCCAATTTGATATGACCTTGACAGCGGAGGGGGAGAGTGGGGACTGGTGGGATAGAGGCATAAAAGGGGGGGGGGGAGTTATGGCCCAGGCCGGATGCCTGTTGCAGATAAGACAGCCCTGAACGGATGGGGGGATATATAGTGTAACGACAGGCAGAGATGATTCTATTGGATTTGAAAGCCGCCATGACCCGCTGCTTCACCGTGGCTGGCGAGCGGATATGAGCGCCTCGCTGGGGGAGCATCCAGTGTCACCGTCAACGGTTATCTTGGAGTGGTGATAAACATACAGCAGCCTATTAAACACAGCTCAACCGCACTTCTCCTTATCGCCGTACGTCGACGTTTGAGATGACGCATTTTCAATTAATTGCTCTATTTCATTAACCACCGTCTTTTTGGGTTTAGCTGTATCTCTCCACCGAAGGCCGGCGAGCGCTAGATTGCGCTGAAAGTCATATTGCCGGGAAGCGATTTGGCCAAAGTTGTAGATGCGTCAACAGTATGTTTTTGAGACACAATGGGACTCAACGGAGGTTGAGAGAAAACCCCACTGGATTTCGTTCATTAAATCCATTGGCCCAAGGGAATATTTCAGCAACGTTAGCAACATTAGGAAACTACATCACTTTGAAAGTATTAGGCAGACAATATAGTGTCCTGGATGTGAAGGCCATACTGCGTCACCATCTGCAGATAGTCCTTACTAAGCGACCCAATGATGTACGGCCTTTTAAAAGCACATGGCATATTTCTTCTGAATAAAACTGTTTAAAGGTGTTTTGCTGTTTGTAAATGGGTCCTTCTCTAAGCACTCCATTGAGGGAAACCCATGCTGATTATCTGCTTTGCTTTCTCTCCCTTCCTTTGTCTCGCGTTTCCATCCATGTTTCATCCATACTGACGAGTATTTACTCCGCTCTGCAAAAAAACCTGCTAATTTCTCCCTCTTCTAAAAACAGTAGAAGGAAACCATGAATGAATAATGCGAGGTAAAGGGAATGGCAGGCCTGGACAAATGATGCAGGGGGCTAATCGATAGGAGGGAAGCATTCCTCATTCTAACCTACCTGCAGCAGGAGGAAAATGGATTACTAGATCTGTGGGTGTGTGTGTGTGTATGTGCATATGTGTGTGTGTGTGTGTTGTATATGTGCATGCAATGCATGTAAAAGAGGAGGGGGAATAAAAGAGAAGGAACAATGAAGAAAAAGCACGGTCACACCCACTTTAACACTCTCTCCTGTACGGTGGAAGTGGAGAGGAAAGGCATGGTTTAGACTTAATTAATATGCTTTACTGGTGGCATGCAGTGTGTGTTAGAGGGGAGAGAGAGAGAGAGAGTGGAGGGAGAGGAAGAGGAGGGGGAAGGGAAGGAAGGCTCAATAAAGTGGGGGGCCCCATGCCCCGAACTTGAACTTGGAGCTGGTGGCGTTCCCGAGGAGTGAGAGGGGTCAGGACCCCAGAATGGAAGAAGGAGGGAAACAACCACCCCCCACCCAGAGATGCTGAGATGTATTTTTGTGAGGCTATTAAAGTGTTTACTTTGGAGTTATTTAAAATAGTTTTTTAAGGGATTTTTTTTTACCAAGAAGCAAAATTGACTAGTTTTGCTCTTTGGATAAAAAAGACTCAGCAAAACATACTGGTACTCCTTTCATTAGCAGACCTAGTAGGAATGGGGCCAGTTTGGAACCTGTCCCAGAAATAGACTCATTGGACCAAGAAGAACCTCAATTAGTTGAAATGCTCGAAGCTGTTTGCCACTGAGTCTGGGACAAATCGGAAAGTAAATCGGTGGGTCGAAAAAAGGTAAAAAGTTTGGTTCTAAGATATTTTTCAGATGTTTAAAAGACGACAGAAATAAAAAAAAAGATGTCTTGACAGCGCCCATGGTCCTACCTTGGTCTGGAGATAGTGGGGATAGTAGTAGGTGTACTGGGGGTACATTGGTTGCTGCTCCAAACGTTTTCCCATGTAGCTGGAATCCAATTTAAGGTCCTGGAGGCTGGGGAGAGACGCTCGCAGTCGGGGTACAGTCACTGCAAGTGGTTGCCCGGGGGCCCTAGCCCTTCTGAATGCTCGATCCTGGAGTGGGAAGACAAGACAGACGGACGCGCTGTCCTGTCACTAAGCCGTGAGAGACAGACAACCGAGGGGGGATGGAGAGAAGGACAGGTCCAGCGTTAATAGTGAGAGGAATTGTTCGTCTTCTCCGGGGCTGGAAAACGAACCTCAAAGACCCCCCCCCTCTTTCTTTCTCCAGGAGGTCTGGAACAGGAGACGGGAAGGGGAAAAGGGGGACAAGAAGGATGAAAGGATGGGAGAAGGCGTTGCAGGAAGCGACAGAGGAGGGATTGAATGATCAGAGGGAGGGAGGGAGGATAAATGGAGGAGAGAGGAGAAGAGGTGGTGGAAGGGGGAGAGGGTGATTTGATCCGGTGGCCTGCTCCTCGCTGGCTCTACAAAACGGACTCACTCCTTTTCATCTCTGCTGCCCCAAACATGCCTTCAATTCCCCTTCCCCTATGTCTTTCTTTCTTTCTCCCTCTCCCTCTCTCACTTTCTCTCCGTCAGTCCGTTTTGCCTCGCTCACACAAGACGAGACCCCCCCGCTCTCTTCCTCGTCGTCGTCCTCCTCCTCCTCCTCCTCCTCCGGGAGCCCACCCGGGACTTGGACGTCCAAGCTGTCCGCTGGCGTCTCCCTCAGGAAGACGGTGAAATCGGCGGTGAACTCACGCACAGCTGCGAGGCTGGAGAAGAGCCCGGGAGAGGGGAAAAGCAAAGGGTGGTCCGGGACTGCAGCCGCGTCTGTTCCGCCCGCCCGAGTCTCTCTCTCTCTCTTGCCTCTATTGTTAAGCCCCAGGTGTAGATGGGTAGATAACAGTAGGAGACAGCCTGAGGGTGGGATGAGAAGAAACACCACAACTCCTCTCGCTCAGGAGGAAGCTAGATAGCCTTATCCAGATGCCACCCACCCACACACACACACACACATACACACACGCGCAAAGAGGAAAATCCCTTCTGATCCACAAGGTGCCTCCTCCAAACTCTCTTCTCTTCTTCTTCTTCTTCTTCTTCTGGCTTTCTCTCTCCAACGGCGGGCTTCCCACCGCGCCTGCCAGCCCTTTGTGGCGTGCGTGTGTGCGTGTTTGCGCGCGACCGCGACCGCGGGACTGTGTGTGCCGCCAGGCAGAGAGCGAGAGTGTGTGCGAGCGTGGGTTTGTGTGGCCGTCGCTTCTCTGTGTGCGCGAGGCAAAGAGGGGGCACGGCTTCAACGCAGCTACGCTCCGCCTTTCTCTCTTTCTCTCTCTCTCTCTGAGTGTGTAGAGCTCTGCGTGTGTAGCTGATCCTGCCCGCTCTCCCTCCAGCCCTTGTGTTTATGTCTGCTTGTATGTTACGGGGGAGAGAGAGAGAGAGAGAGAGAGAGAGAGAGGCAGAGAGAGAGAGAGAGAGAGAGAGGCAGAGAGAGAGAGCGAGAGAGAAGGGTTGTGCCACTG